>JAPQNM010002693.1:160000-182895 GCA_029783475.1 Metacarcinus magister
CATTGGCCAAGCCAGCAAGCACAATCCTCATTAAGCGAATATAAGTGGCACAGGCCGTAACAAGACCAAAAGGCATCCGAGTAAATTCCATCAGGCCCTTGTGAGTGGGAAACGCAGTGAAGCGTCGAGCTTTGGCAGAAAGTGGAACCTGGTAATATGCCTTACTCAAATCTAGCTCTGAGAAGAACTCAGCACCAACGAACTTATGCAGCTCTGTCTCAATACTGCAGGATGGTTCATTATGGAAAATAGTAACTGAGTTGAGTAACCTGTAATCAATGGCCATCCGATACGTACCGTCGGACTTCCTGACCATGATAACCGGAGAGCAGTGTGGAGAGGTTGAAGGTTGGATGATTCCTTGACTCAACATCTGCTCAACCTCTTCCTGGTAGTAGTGCTGGAGATGGATGTGATGGTAGTGGCAGTAGTAGTAATAATAATAATAGAAGTAGTAGTAATAATAGTAGCAGTAGTAATAATAATAATAATAGTAATAATAGTAGTAGTAGTAATAATAATAGTAATAGTAGTAGTAATAGTAGTAGCAGTAGAAATAGTAATTAAGAGGAAAACCAGTGAAGAAATCAATGCAAGTTACAAGGTGACGGTGCCCTTCAGAAGAAGGTGGAGACAAGATATCTACCAAGTCAATGGCAACTCTGGAGAAGGGTTCAGTTACGACAGGTAACGGTTGAAGAGGTACTGGACGTACCCTTCCCTTAGCTGACATACGTTGACACTTGTCGCAAGAACGGCAGTAATCCCGGATGTCTGCACACATCCCTGGCCAATAAAAGTCTTGCAAGACCTTCATCTGGGTCTTCCGGTGGGAGAAATGTCCAGCCAAAGGACCTTCGTGAGCAACACGTAGGATGACGGGACGGCAATCGCTGGGAACAACCAAGGATAAACCATTTACCTTTCGAAGGTGATCCGAGGAGAGACATTTTCGGTACAGGAGGCCGTCCTCATGTATGAACTGGTATGTGGCACCATCCCGGGCCTTCTCAACTTCTTGAGTGGTAGCCTTTGACTGTAAACACGTCAAGGAAGGACAGGATTCCTGAAGTTGACGAAACTCATCAGGGGTTACAGTCAAAGGATGGAGCTTAGGCAGAACAAGAGGGTGGACCCGTTTAGATCGACCGGCTCTGGTCTCCACAGCACACACTTGAGTAGTTGAGGACTCAACTGGTGGTAGATTCTGACATCCAGAAGGGCGGTTGTACTTTTCTTGAGAGGAGAGGGAAGTTCTGGGCGAAGGCGAGTCATCAGGAGGCAACAGAGGATCTTGTAGGGAAGAAACGTCAATGGTGGCTTGGTCATGGTCACTATGGAGAAGAGGGTTGTCGTTACTGAGTAGAGAATCAGGACTATCAGGATCTTGTACTCCGGGAATATTCCCAACTAGAGCACTAGCAAATTTAATTGGGGCCCTTACAGCATCTGTCCAACCAGTGTAAAATGGGCACCGTAAGTAACACTTAACGACAGGAAGTTCGTCGATGCGTCCCAAATAGTCAGCAACTTGTACTTTGGGGCAGAGTGATGGGTCAATGTCTGGCAAGGCTTCCTCAGAAATTACAACTCCAGAGCATCCAGTATCCCTAATTATAGAGGAAGACCATGACCCATTAATAGTCCCCGTAACTGAGAAGTTAGGCACTTTATGGTCTTCTAAGCAAAATCCAACCTTATAGGGGGGCGTGGTAGTAGTTCCATCCTTGAATGCTCGAGGATTCCTGGGACAGCGTGGTCGTATATGTCCTGCTTCCCCACAATTGTGACAAGTCACGGTTGAGGGAGTCTGACTCCCAGGAGAAGGTAGAGGCTGGAGTGGAGTAGCAAGTCGAGGGGAGATTTTCTTAGCGTTGTTGTTGGAAGAGACCTTAGGATAGGCGTTGTGGGCGGATGCCCAGTCATCCGCTAGTTGTATTGCGTCCTTCAGCTTGGTAGGCCTTCTTTCCTTGATGAATAGGCGTATTTCTGCTGATAAGGAGGACAAAAATTGGTCAAAGATGATAAACTCCCTTAAATCAGCATAAACATTGGCCACAGAGGAAGACTTAACCCAAGAATCAAACATCCTCGATAACTGGGTAACAAACTGATGGAAGTTCTGTCCTACTCTAATCTTGTTTGACCTGAAATCCACCCGGTAGCCATCTGGAGTTTTACTGAAGCCCGTTAACAAGGCTTGCTTCAGTAACTCGTAATCCTCAGTGGTGGATGACGGAAGGGACGTGTAGAGTTCGGCAGCTTTACCAGTAAGGAGGCAACCCAGACGAACGGCAAAGGTATCTCTGGGTAAAACCAGCATCTCGGCCACACGCTCAAACCTAGTTAAATAGGTGGCAATGTCCTCTTCATCCTTGTATGGTGGTAGACTAGGTCTGGAAACAGGATCATGTGATGGTAGGACTGAGGGCTTACCTTTAGCTGCAATTTCTGCCAGCTTGATCTCTTTCTCCCTCTCAGCTTGTGCTTGTCTTTCTTCTCTTTCCTTCTCAGCTTGTCTTTCTTCTCTTTCTCTTTCCGCTTGTCTTTCTTCTCTCTCAGCTTGTCTTTCTTCCCTTTCGTTTTTCTGTTGTTCAAGGATCCACTGGCCAATTTCCTTGCCCAGCAGACCGAGGGTTTCACCCTGCTCCTTCAGTTCTTGAAAGGAAGACATGGAGAAGACCACACAGAGAACACAATACAAAAACAAAAAATTGGACGACACCTCACGTGCAAAAATCTGGCAAAAGCAAGAGTTTGACGGCAATCAAAACACTCATAACATTACTCCCGGGCCTCAGGCAACAATGGCGCGCAGCAGCGACTTACAGATAACAACCCACAATCTGTAAAATGATAATAAATAATTGGTAGTTCTTATCCTGGCGAGGTCGCCAATATGTCAGGGCCGAGGTGACTACCAATTAATATTATGCTTCTATAGAGTTGTGGGGAAGAAAAATCATGGAGTATGATACCCCGAATATATTTACACACACACAAATAGCAAACAATAGGCTAGAAGCCAAAATAAATCACCAACGACGAACTGCTCGTAAACAGTTACCAGAGCAGGGGTATGACACCCAAATAACTCCCTGTACAGCTGTTTTGACGGTGAGATGCGTGACAGCAACACTCGGCAACGTAGATTGCTTTTCAGACAGCAGGGAGGGTCGAATGGTGTAGGTACAGTTGAAGGGCACACTGGAAGGGAGCCCAAGTCTCCAGAAATGCCTTCGGAATGTTGAGAACCAGCAGCAGGTGGTGAGGTGTTGTCAGGTGTGAGAGCTGAGGCGTTCTGCCCTTCTCCAAGCCGGTGGCGTGGAGCTTGGCTCGGTTAGACTACCCCCTTACCCCTGGACAAGGGGGTGGAGTAGTGGCGGGGAAGCCGGTGAACAAGCGCCGGCAGACGAGAGTGGTAGTTCAACCACTAATTAGGGGAAGACGAGGCAGGTGCAGTTCCTCACACTCTCAATAAATCAATATATTCTACCTTAGCTCTCTGTAGACTGAATTGTACAAAATCCGAGCATGGTGATCATGGTCGTCTAGCAGCAAAGCACTCGACATCGTGTTGAACGTGTTCAGTAAGGACACCAGAAGTTTGCCTCAGATTTGGCCACTTCTGAGAACGCCTTAAGTGAAAACAGTAATAATGACAAGATGAAGATTGCAAAGAGGAGTCATGCTGGTTAGGAGGAGGGAAGTAGTGGCAAGAGGGACCTGCCACATGGTGCCACGTACTGTGAGGAGTGACGACTCGTACAGGAGGAAGTGGATGGGGGTTGCTGCTGCAGCTTTTCACTCTCGCCTGAGTGTCAGTGACAGTGAGGATGAGGAAGATCAAGGAATTAACCAAGTCGCCGGAGGGATCACCAGAATCAAGCCGTAATAGACAGCAGATGGTGTATTTTCCTCTCACAGCAGATATGGAATTCAACCAAAAGCTCCAGTGGACAGTCAAACTCTATAAGTACCACAAGGATTTTGAGGTTATATGTTCAAGGATGGAAAATACAGGCTATATGTAACTGTTAAAGATAAGCGTGCTGTAGATTTCTTAACAGCTAAAAATTTTGAAGGCATTGTTAGGGAAAAGCTTGATGGAAGGGAGAAATGCCACAAGGTTATAATATATGATGTCCCAACCTGTATAGATCCTGAAGGCCTTCCATTCGATGAGATATTTGTGTGGATTAAGAGACGTAAAATGAAACTACAAGGTAAAGTTGAACCTAAGCCACAGTTCATTGCTTTGCTAAAATTTTTTTATACTTTGCATTGGTTATAAATATGTTTCTGTTAACAATGAAACTCCTGTTCTGCGCTAAAAATGTAGTAAGTGGGATCATAAGCAATACAAGTGTTACAATGATTTCCGCTGTAGGTTATGTGGTAAAAATCATGACGTCAGGGAATGTATTGTTAAGCTGGAGGACAATGTCAAGGTTGTACCTACCTGTTGTAATTGTGGTGAGAGTCAGAATGCTAATTCAAGGAAACCCTCACAAGATTTCTGAAGGTAAGGCTAGTGAACCTACGAGATACGTACAGGCCGTATAGGGTTCACAGCAAGATAATGTGTATCAGCAAAAGCTTGAATAAAGGCAGGCAGACCAAGCGTCTATACCAGGAAATGTAACAGACCAGTTAGGTACAGTTCCTCCTACAGGACAGGTATTTCATGTTGATAATGATGTTTCCTTGAGGAGAGAAATTGACAACTTAGATAAAATTATGGTAGAATTACAAAAACAAATGGTGTAACTGCACACAGTAATTATGAGACAGTGTTAATGTGTATACTACTATGGATTCTGCTGCGGGAACTGTTATGGACGGTGCTGTAGGAACTAATGAATCTAATGGTAATGGTGTAGTTTTGCGGAAGGATGGTAATCTCTCAGCTGTTATTAGTGAAGTGGGACTCTTATAGTGGAATTAGTCCGGGCCTATGTGGATAACCCTAAGGGTAAAGTAAAAATACAAATTGTGGGGAATAAGATCCAGCAAAATGGAGGGTAGAAATCTTTGCATACTATCCTGGAATATCAACAGTTTACAGTAAAGGTCTAATGATATGCATCATTGTTCTTGAAAATAACATAAATATGATAGCACTGCAGGAAGTTGGAATGGGAACAGATTCCTTATCATTACGAGGATATCAGTGCTTTGAAATTTCGGCTGATTTACATACTAACACGCAAGGTCTAGTCACATACATCAACAACTATTCCTGCCACCCTACACTCAGCTTACAAGGTTGATGGTACCGAGATACTGTGTGTAAACGTTCATGTTACAGATTGTGTGATAACTATTGTTAATATATGTACATAGGCCTACATGCAAATATGCTAAGATTTGAAGATCTTGATTTTTTATTTAATGATAAAAATCTTTTAGTTGGAGACCTTATTGCAAGGCATATGAGTCTTGGCAGCTCGTTTGGCAGCCAAAACTCTAATGGTCTTGCACTGTGTGATATTATTGATGCCTTTGAGAATGTTCATATATTAGGGAATGGTAAACCTACTCATGTTAGATGATATACATTGATTTAGATGGTTGATGATGATAATGATGCTGAGAGATCCTGTTGTGAGAAGAATAGGATTCTGATAGTAAATAGGTCAGAGGATGAATGTAATACCACATGGATGTTAGAGGAAAACGAGTTACAGCAAACCAAGGAATATAAGTAGCCTACCTACCTAGGAGTGTGGATGAGTACAAATGGATGTGAGAGAGCAAAGAATGAAAAGATAAGTATGACAAATCAATGTGTAGGCCGCCTAGGGAGAGCATGCAAGTATGAGGTACTGAAGAAAGTGTGGAAGAGTGTGGCTGTCCCAAGTATTATGTATGGTATGGTATGGGTGTGATGGCTTGGGATGATAGTGAGATAGGGTATATATGATGAGGGTATTTTGGAATGAATTAGGGCGTGACATCAATGTGGTGGGTGGAAGGACTGTTTGTGAGTGGATAGTGCTATTCATGGGGTTGAATGGTGTGGCTTTCCCTTTTTTCCCCCCTCACAGGAGCTGCCGATACAAAGGCCTGACTTGAGGGAAACTTCATACTCCATACTCTATAATGTTGGGGATCGTGGGTATAGCCTTTGAATCTGCACCCTTGCACACCTCGCCGAGGCAGGTCACAACCCCTGGCAAATATCTAGTACCCATTCACTGCTGGGTGGACAAGGGCATGGGTGTAAGGAGACCGCCCAACATTTTCCACTCCGCCCAGGGATCGAACCCGGAATCTCCCGGTTGTGAGCCGAGCGTGCGGATCGGATCGGATGTAATGTCGGGGGATAGCCTTTTCTACGGCCCCCCTGATATTGTTTTCTCACTTAGGTGTTGCTGGTCTTTTCTTTATTGCTTCCACTATATGACTTGTTCTAATTTCTTTTCTCTTATTTTCCAAAAGTTATATATTACAGTTTTTGTATTTTCAATGTCTCTTTTGTTTTCTAATTTATAAAGCACTTTTACTACTATCTCTTCTTTGTCTTGCTGGTACGGCTGCTGCAGTTTCCACATTTTCTTCCTTTCTTCTTGGTATCCTTCGCAGTACAATATAAAATGCTCCAGGTCCTCCTTCTCCCCACCACACACTGGGCATTTCGTGTCTCCCCCTCGGAGGAAGCGTACTCTGTCATGCAAGGGGAGGCTGTTCGTTCTTGCTTGGAAGAGGGTAGTTGCGGCGGGCCTGTTGTCATACAGGTGGTCGGAATCCCCTACCTTCTTCCTGCACTGCCTGTACATTCGTAGACTTGTCTTCTGTGTCATCCCCTCTCTCCATCTCCTCGTGTCCCACTGCCGCAGTTCTCTTCTCTTCATTCTTCCCAGTCGCTGTACGCCGATCCCTATTTTTTCTATAACATTCATGCTGTACAGTGACCAAGCATCAGCTCTGCATATTATGGTGTTCTTCATAATTTTTTCTACAATTTCATTTCTTCCCCCTTTGAGTGTGCTTTGGATGTAGGCCAATCTGTTTTTCATTACTCTTGTTTCAAAAAGTGATGCACCAGTTTCACCCCTTATTCCTTCTTCTGCTGTGTACCTTCTTGCTCCTAGTATCAATCTGTACACTGAGTTTTCTATGTTTTGTAATTTTCTTATTTCCTCTTTATTAAATTCAAGTACACATACTCCATGTAGCAGCATTGGCATCACCACCGATTTCCAATATGTTTTTCCAATTATTATTTTGTTGCAACTTCGGAGGATGATGCTGTAGGTCAGATTGGCCAATTTTTGTGCTTTCTTAATAATTTCCTTTTTATGTTCTTTAAAGCAGTCTTTCTGGTTTATTATGTTTATGCCTAGGTATTTAATTTTATTTGTAACTTTTATACCTTCAATTTCATTTATCTCTTCACTGACATTAAAAAGTATGAAACAGCTCTTTTCCTTATTTAGTTCTAGTCCACAGCTCTCACTTATTTGTATCAGGTCTTTTATGTTTTCCTCTGCCTCCTCTCTGCTCATTGACATCTGCAGTCCGTCATCCGCAAAAAAAAGTGTGTTGATGTGCACTACGTTGTCAGAATATCCACGTTCATTTAATTAAATTTTTTCTAGGATCATATATGCTATTAATTTGAATAATGTCGTTGAGCCGGTACATCCCTGTCTGATCCCATTTGTGATTTTCATATCTATTTCTTTATTGTCATTTATTTTTATTCTGGTTTTATCATTACCGTAGATTTCTTTCACACATTCTATTATTTTGCTGTCTATCTTGTATTTCATCATTGCCTGTATTAGTTTGTCACGGCTTACATAATCAAAGGCTTTTTTAAAGTCTATTGCTGCTATATATAGTTGCTTTCCTCTCATGTAGCTGTTCCTTATGCAGTGCTGGAGTATGTACAAGTTGTCTTCTATGCGTTTCCCTGTAGTAAATCCTGCCTGTTCTTCCTTCTCTTCATTGCTTATCCTCAGATGTTCATCTATTCTTTCCCTCACAATTTTCATGAAGATCTTGTATGATATATTAGTTAGTGAAATTGGTCTTAGATTTTTTGCCTCGGGGTTTTTTACTTTGGGAATCATAATTGTTCTAGATTCTTTCCATGTTTCAGGAATCTTGCCACTTCTCAGTATTGCATTTAGGCATTTTCTCAAGGACTCTATACACACTTCGCTCTTCAGAATAGCTTTGTAAAATTCTGGTTTAAGTCCATCAGGTCCTGCTGCTTTCCCTGTCTTTATTGTTTTTAGATTGCTTTTTATTTCTTGTGTTGATATTTCTTTGTGGGCCATTTTCCCGCAGTGTGTTTCTAGCTCTGCAACTGCATCCATGTGTTCTCTTAATATAATTGGTGCTTCCATTCCCCCCTGGTGGTGTACTGTTAGTCCTTCACCATGCTCGTCCAAGTCTCTTTCGTACTCTCTTCTTTTATCGTTGTTCCAAACGTTCTTAATATTATTGCTTTCCTTTTGATATATTCCTTCCCAATAGTTAATCAGTTCTATCTCCATCTCCTCCTCATTTAGCTTCCTCCCATCTTTGTATATTTCTGTGCAGTCATTTTTCTTGACTTCTTGTCCTCTTAGTTTTTTTATGTTATCCCATAGTTTCTTTCCTTGGTCCTTTCCCTCCTTTATTTCTTTTGTCACTTTTTCTTCATGTAGATACATCTCTCTTCTTATTCTATCCTGTACAATTTTCTTCTGTTTTTGGTATTCATCTTTCCATTTTTCTCTTTCCTCTTCTTCTTCTGTGTTACGTCTCTTTCGGTTGTATTCCTTTCTTAGTGCTATCCCTTTCTTTATATCCTCTGTCATCCAAGGTGGGTCTCTTTTTTCTGCGGTTCCTTCTGTGTTCCTCTTCCTATATACTCGTTTCAGTTTTCTATCCGCTGCTCTCTTCATTATCTCTTCTAATTTTTCTATATCCATGTATTCCTCCTTAGTGCATTCCATCTCTACCTCCCTTATAAATACCTGGAGCGTTTCTTCATCTTTCTTATAGTATTCTACCTGTTTGACCTCTTCTTGGTTTCTCTTCCTTCCGTTATCAATCTTAAAGCGTATTTGCATAAGGTTATGATCTGATAAGTCATACATTTCCTTTTCTTCATCTATTTGCATATCTTTGTATTTGTTGTACAGGGAGGTGCTTACTAATGCGTAATCTATCACACTTCTACATTCCCTTCCCCCCCATGTGTATAATCCTTTACAGTTTTCATCGTTATTCAACATTATCAAGTTGTATTTTTCCAGCCACTCTAGAATGATCTTTCCTCCTTCATCTATTTCTTGGTTACCTAGGAAACCCACATGTCCATTAAAATCCCCTATGATCATAATAGGCTGGCTTTGTTTTTCTTCAATAATCTTTTCTATCTCATTCTTTATGTCTTTTCTTCTTTTCTTGTCTTCTTCTTGCATACCACATGGTAAATATACAATAACCATATAAAAATATATGTTTAGTCCCTTGCACATTACACACATAATGTCTTTTGTGTCCCTACAGTGCGTTTCCTCCACCATCACCTCCTGTCCCTTCTTCCATAACGTCATAAGGCCTCCTCCTTTTTTGTCACTCATTTCTCTCATACTTACACAACAGTTCAAACTCTCTGGTATTTTAATTTTATTTATCTTCAGCTGTATTTCTGTTAGGCACAGTACGGTGTTATTTTCTATTAATTTTTGCACTTCACACATTTTTATATTGGTTAATCCTTGTACATTTATACATTTCACAAACAAATATTCTTCCTTCTCTTTTCTATTTTCATAGACTATTTTCTTCACTACCTTTACACAGTTCTTTACTGAAAATTTCTCCTTATGAGCTGCCCTTTACTTATATACCATCCCCTTTCTCCATTTTCCCTTTTTTCCTTCAAGCAGTCTCTGAGCTCTTTCTCCTTAGCCCTTTCTTTTTGTGTTAAGTCTGGGGACACAAATACTCTTCTGTACTCCTCTTTTGTTGCCTCTTATTTTTTTTGCAGTTTTCACTATCTCCCACTTTGTGTAAACCTCCGTCAGCTTTACCAGTAAGGCTCTTGGTCTTTGCTCTCCCTCCTGGTCTCTCTGAGTCTGTTTCCCACGCCGTACCGTTTCCACTACTTGTACGTCTTCTACATTTAGTTCATTAGTAAAGATATCCATGCATACTGCCTGATCCTGCTGTTTTCGTTCTCTCCAGTTTTGGATGGTTGTATCTGGCTCTTTCAAGTTGTAGATTACTACATTTTTTATCCTTTTCTGTTTGTCCTCTCTTTCTTCCAATACTTCTATCACTTTCTTGGCTACGTATTCCTTGAATTCTTCTTCCATTTTTACCCATTTCCTGTCTATCTGGTTAACCTTCTGCTGCATCTCCTCCATCTGTCTCATGAATCTTGCCATCTCCTCTCTCATTTCCCTCTCTGCTCCTATGTTGTCCTGTTGAGACTCCTGTTCTCGTCCGTTACATTTCTCCTCCATTATCTTACTATACTCTCTCATCTTCCTCATCATCTTATCATTTCCCTCCTTCAGGTCTTTGAACTCTTTTTTCATCTCTGCGTTATCTTCCTTGAGTTTTTTCGCCTCCTCTTTGTTCTTCTTCACTTTGGTGCAGCACTCCCCACAAAACCACACCTTCATTTCTCCCTTCTCTAGTGCTCTAAACAATTGCTCTCCTACCTTTTCACACCTTGCATGGTACCAAATGTTACAGTCTTCGCACTGGATCCCTTCATCTTCCTCGTTCACCTTCTTCAGGCAATGTTTACACTCGTCCCGGCGGCGGGGTAAACTTCCTTTCTTCCTCTCCTTCTTTTCACAATTCTGGCACTTTTCCTCTTCGTTGACCGTTCCGAAGTAACCACATTCCTTACACTCCTTCTTCTTCGCTCCTCGCCCTCTTACGTTCTCCATATTTGCAATATTTAGCAATATTTGACCAGCAACAACAGGTGGTTGTTGTTGTGTGCAAAACAATCGTCCTCTCTCTATCAACAATTCTCCTTGTCCATGCTGCCTCCCCTTCCAGTAACCTTCTTCTTCTTGTGACCTCTTTCACTTTTTTATCGCTTCGTAGGTCCTCCTTCCCTTCAGTGTTCTGCTCCTGGTCCCTCTGCAACCTGCGAAAGGAAGTCAGAGAGCACAGCACAAGAACACAACTACAATATCATATATCATGCCCGTTTTCCCCACGCCTGTGCCAGGAACTCTTTAGCCGCGCTTATGATTTCTCTCTCTCTCTCCCTCTCTCCCCTGTACAGGCCCAGCACTGTGAGGATCCCTCCGTCCTCCTCCTCCTCCAGTCTTCTACACCACTCCTCTCTTCCTAACACTGCCATTATAGATCCTATCAGCCTGTCTCTTTCCTCTTCGTACCTGCCACACTCTACTAAGAAGTATCCTATGGTCTCCCTGACTCCTCTGCAGCTGCTACAGTCCTGGTCTAACCCATCCCTGTTCCGCGCATTTACCTCAAGTGTGCCTGTCCTAGCCTTTACTAGTAGCCTGCTGCCCCAATCTCCTACATGCCATTTGAGTGCCTCAGGCCTCTCCTTCCACCTATACCATTTCAGTATGGACTTAGCTTCCATCCCTGCCTGCCATCTAGCTAGTCCACCCTCTTCTATCCTTTTCTTTACCTCGCTGGGCTCCATTCTATGCCAGTCCTCTTCCAAATTCTCCCTTTTTTTCCATCTATTCGTTTCTTTCTTCCATGATGACCTGTCATTATTTTCCCTCAGTACCTGCTTTATCCACCTATCCTCATCAAGTTCTTCCATCTTCTTTACGAAGTTTAATTTTCCTTTGACTAGTCTCTCCCTGAAAGTACTCCAGCCCATCTCTCCTCTAATGGCTTCTACTGCTGTACTGCGTGGAGCGCCCAACCCCCACCTACCTATTCTGTTCTGACTCCTCTCCAGCTTTGCTAAGTCTCCCTCCCGGTAATAGGTAATCTCAGACCCATATAGACAGTACGGCACTGCCATCCCCTTCCATAGACTCCTCCCTACTTCATACTTATTAATTGATCTACTACCTGCATTAATTATCATTCCTGTCATCTTCCTGGCCTTCCCCTCATTAATCTTCATCTGTTTCTCTCCTCCTATTTCTTCTTTGCTCACTTCTAACCCTAGGTAAGTGTACTTATCCACCACCTCCAGTATGTTGTTTCCTAACACCCACCGTCCCTCCTCCTGGTTGTTAAACTCCACTACACTACGAAGACGGAGTGCCTGTGACATCAAGATCAAGATCAAGATCAATGAAAAAAAGTTACTAGATTATTTCTTAGAACTTTTATTGGTACACCAATATACATTAGCTCATTTTATTCTAAAAATGTAATGACCTTTTGCAATTACTTTATATGTACCAGAATTTTTATGTTCATGGATAATCTTACTTATATCAAAATATTTCTCCGAACCTACATCGTTAGTGATTTCGTATCAAGATCAAGATCAATATATGTTTTCATAGAACTCCATTAGGAAAAGGCCATCTTCGGTTGAACCTGTCGAAATATGGGTTATGAAGATCATCCAGATGGGGAGCAATGCTTCCACAAGATTGCAGTTGTGACCAAATATTCAAGCTTTATTGGTAAATATGTTATAGCTCTGTAATGTGATGAAACTATTGACGTAGTGGGCCTTAGCCGGTGTTTGTGGGTCAGCCTTATAATAGCAAATCGAGTTTGCAAAGAAAAAATAAACTTGATATCCACCACAAAACTTATAGCACACATATGAAAGCAAATACACGTGTCATAGGTTAGATTGATCAACGCAAGCTTGGTAATAGAAATCTTCGTTGTTGTTTTTTTTATAGTTCATATATTTTGGTAAAATTTTACATCTTCACCAGAACGGACCTAAATATAAATAACACTTTTCGTATAGATTTTGATTGATTTCGAATGATTTTGACATTAATTTCCGTCGCAAGTGCATATATAATAAGATATCCTCATCACCTCCCAACAAGCTTGGGGACTTGTGGGAATGCGGGGAAGACAAAATACAATGATTTACTCAGTAAAAAAGGTGTCAGAATCACTAAAATAATCTAACAATGACCTATTGACACTGATGGCCACAAAAACTGGCTTGTGGCTATGAAGAAAAAAATGGCGTCTGCACCTCGCCCAACCCCCCAATTTTTGGTCATCGAAAATAAAGATTCGGAAGACAAGCCAGTCTTTTTTCGACAAAGCAATTTTTTTTCTGATAGATGTTGATGTGTTTTGAATTAATCTGATGTTTGTTTATTATGCCATGCAATTTTGTATTTTTTTTCCCTCAAGGTAAAAATTGCCACAAAAAAGTCAGATGAATTAAAAACCATCAAAATCAATATGAGAAAAAATGCTTTAAGTAATCCTAAGCAAGACTAATTAAACCTAACCTAACCTAAGCAAACCTAATTAAACCTACCTACCTAACCTAACCTAACCTAAACAAACCTAATTAAACCTAGCCTAACCTAACAACCAAACCAAACCTAAAATAGGTAAAGATTCATAAGACAACCCAATAGGTTAGGTTTAATTAGGTTTGCTTAAGTTAGGTTCAATCAGGTTTGCTTGGGTTAGGTTAGGTTTAATTAGGTTTGCTTAGGTTGGGTTAGGTTTAATTAAGTTTGCTTAGGATTACTTAAAGCAATTTTTCTCATATTGATTTTGATGGTTTTCAATTAATCTGACTTTTTTGTGGCAATTTTTACCTATGGGAAAAAAAAATTTGCATGGCATAACAAACAAACATCAGATTAATTCAAAACACATCAAAATCTATAAGAAATAAATTGCTTTGTCCTAAAAAGACTGGGTCGTCTTCCGAGTCTTTACCCAAATATCTAAAAATCTGTGGTGAAAAAGCTTCTGTTGATTATGATGCAGCTGAACGTTACATTGATAAATTTGCCAAGATGGTATACAGGGCCTGCGCTGGACATTTAAAACTTGTAGCCAACTTTGTAGCCTAAAAAAAAACTAGCCATTTTTTTTAGAGCCACTTTACCTAGTTAACATGATATAGTTGATAGATATAAGCTTATATGTTTTAGGGCACCTCGTTAATCCAATGGACAAGGACATTATATTATAATCTTCTGCCTTGGAAAAACTCAGAAAGATGACGCCATTGACCAAGGCAGCATAAAAGAAATTACGTGTACCTACGGTATTTCTTTATAACTACTGCTCCACCTCTTTCTTTTTTCTCTCTTTCCCTACATACTATACATAATGTACTCAACACATCCGTGAAGGTTTCAGGCGGTGCTCATCATTATTTACCTTGCAAAACGTCTTTGAAGTTATGTTAGGTTATGTTATGTTAGGTTGGTTATGTTAGGTTAAGTAATGGTTAGGTTAAGGCTGCTAGGTTAGGTTATGGTTAGGTAAAGGCTGCTAGGTTAGGTTACGGTTAGGTTATGGTTATGTTAAGTTAGGTTAGGCTCGGTTCAGCTAGGTTCGGTTATATAAGATTTTAAAATTTTATTACCCAAATCCAGAAAAAAATCTTTGTTGCAAACCCTAACTTTTGGGTAATAAAATGTAAAAATCTTATATAACCGAACCTAACCTTACTTAACCTAACCATAACATAACCATAACCTAACCTAACAACCTTAACCTAACCATAACTAAACATAACATAACATAACCAACCTAACATAACATAACCTAACATAACATAATCTAACATAACTTCAAAGACGTTTTGCGAGGTAAATAATGGTGAGCACCGCCTGAAACCTTCACAGCTGTGTTGAGTACACTATGTATAGTATGTAGGGAAAGAGAGAAAAAAGAAAGAAGTGGAGCAGTAGTTGTAAAGAAATACCGTAGGTCTAATACAGACAAACGAGGAACTTACTGGATGTCTGTATTCAGGTCAAATAGTACACAAAAAAGGGTTGCCGTAGAGAACAACGTACCCACCATAACAGAGCGAGGCTGACTGACTGAACTGGCAGCAAGGCATGCCTGCCAGGCATAAGATTTACAGGGAAGTATGACATGTACATATTCACATATATTCACATATCCACCTGTATAACAAAAAAATGATACTTACCTTGAAAATCTAACAGTATTTATACATAATGTGAGTTTATTTAAGGTAAATTAAAAGATTGACTCCTAATTGACTAATTAATAACTTCAAATCTGCTCACAAAGGACTCAACACCTTAGTAACCAATCAAATCGTTCATCGACACGAAGGTGGGGCGAGGTCTTGTGTGAGATTTTGTTGGTTACATCCAATCAGAGCACTGGAAATGTTTAGATAACAAAATTTGCGGGAAATCGTCTTAGTGCACACTATGATTTGAAAATATTTCACGGAGGCAACATAGGATCAATCAAATACACAAATTATTGCCCATATACGTGCTGTATTTTGCATGACATGCTGTGTTTAAGGTAGTAAGTGGATTCTGTCAATGTGCGTGGATCTAAACAATCTGCGTACATTGACAGAATACAGAATAGAATATACTGTCGCCAAGAAAATCGCCAATGTGATAAAATTATCGCCATTGTTTTTATTTTATTGCAAATGGCGACAATGGCGACCGCCAGCGCAAGTCCTGGTATATGAGGAAAACCTTAGTCATGAGGAAATGTACAATGCTAATGAAACCGCTCCTTACTGGCCAAGCATTCTACCACTGAGCCATCCAGTGACCTATATTATTTTATCTAAAAAATGTTAAAATATACACTAAAAATCTTCCATTCCGAAATCCGAAAAATTCTGAAATCAGAAAAGTGTCTGTTCCCAAGATTTTTGGATAAGAGATTGTGAATTTGTATATGTTTTGCCGCTTTATTGCAACATTGTTTTTGTTCCAATACAATACAATTTGGTTGTGGGGCTATGGAGCACAGTTATGTTTTCTATAATTTGATTATCAAAATTTAACATACAGTAGGCTGTCATCTTTTGACACATAGACTGCCAGAACATGGGGGAACTTAAATTATCCAAAGTTAAATGCAATATATTATGAAAAAAATTTAAAAATTACTATATTATCATCATTAAAATTCCTCTTAAAAATATGGCAAACAAAGGGAAAATGGGGCAAAAACTCAATGATATGATATCATTGAGTTTTTGCCCCATTTTCCCTTTGTTTGCCATATTTTTAAGAGGAATTTTAATGATGATAATATAGTAATTTTTAAATTTTTTTCATCATAATGATAAAAATATTGGAGATAAGGTACCTCTCGTGTTGAGTGTGTTGGTTCAAAGGCTAGAGGTGGCTTCGCATATCCATAAACCTTTTGAAGTCTAAGTCTTCCTCGAGGGGTTCAACATCGGCAGTTGCAATGGCTTCTTCCTCATCTGCAACATCAATGTTCTGGATCGTTTCAGGTACATCCTGGCACCATCCAAAGAAACTTGTTATCAAAGCCTATTGTTTTTCATTGTTTTTGCAGTTGTAAATTTTCATGAGAAATTCACTGATATCGTTAAGGAGGGGTACTGCGTTTTTTAGTTCAAGGGCATTGTGAATGAATTTTTGAAGTGATTCTTTCATGCCACTGCAGTCTGTGATAATTTTGGACAGCTTGCGAGTATTCACTTTTTCCAACACTTTTGGTTCATCATCTCCGTTATTTGAGATGGAATCTGAATAATTTTTGACCATTTCAGTTATGTTTTCTTCAGGATCATAATGTACAATCTCCTTAACACTGTCCTCAGTGATCTCGCCAAATTCACTGCCAACACGCTGTACTGACGCCAGTGTGTCTGCTAATAGTGCGCGGTTGTCACAGTAGTGTGTGGATGCTGTTACAGTTGGGTGTGGGTACATTAGATGGCGCTGCTAGTGCCTCCGCCTATAAACCTATCCAGAGTAGAGTTTTTTGCCATCAAAAGTTAAGATTGTGCAGTCCAAATTGTGTGTCCAAAGATAAAACTTCCAAACAAAAAATCGTGGAAGTGAAGTTCCATCACTACATTGACTACAATTTATCAACAATCGCTTCCATATCATTGCAATCTTCGACATAAATCATATCATAAATCACTTTCTGTGGAGCAAATGATATCCTAACATTTGACATAATACAATTCACAATATATATATCTTTGCCTAATATTGCTATGAGCTGCAATAATGATTGTCTTACATAATATTAGCTTTTACTCACAGTTCTGGTAAGAAATGCTTCCATCTCAACAGACCCTAGCTAATAACAGCTCTAGAGGTCTTCTGGTCACTACTGGAGTGAAAAAAGGGAATACTCTCACCTCCTCTGTGTCTCCTTATATACCACATGTGGCTGCAATAGGAGAGGCGGTGGTATGCAAAGGATAATTGACTTTCCGCTACATCTGGTTTAACCCCTCCAGTCCGGGCACGTTGCACCCAACACTTCATTTTCTTTTTCTTTCTAGTGGTACCATCTCAATGTCTCTAAGATGTGTAGTTATAGAGATATGACGAGTTGAAGGAGACACTGTCTGGGCGTGCGGAGAGGCGATTGTTCATGCGCGCAGAGCGGCTGTGGCTTTGTATCCGCCACCTCTCGATATATGACCGCACGACAAAATGATTGGAACCTCTGTTACAGCGAGAACCCGGGTTGCGTTGAGGAGGGCGTCGTGAGCGCTGAGGGCTGGAGTGTGGTGTCTAAGTTAGGGGTGGTGCACTGGGCTGGCCGGTGGCAGCCAGGGGTTGGGACATGTGCAAATCACGTTCACGTGAATCAGCCATTGCTAGGGTCAAGCAGAAAGCTGAAAAGTGAGCGGAACATGGGCATGATAGCAGGCACTACCACGCTGCGTAGCGAAATCCGCTCGAGGTAGCCTTACTTAGCTAAAAAGTAGCTATGACGGATATATCTGTCACCCGGACTCTACGTCCTGACGGATATATGTCACCCGGACCCTAGGGGTTAAGGTATAATATATCTTGTTTATATGTAACAAATATTCATAGAGGCTTATTTTCCTAAAGCTTTTACATACACAAAGAGTTGTTTTGTTTGTTCTGCCTCAATCTGACCATCTTTCAGGATTTAGGGATTAACTAAAATACTTTGTTTTGCCTATCTGTGCTTTCCATATTCCAGATTAAAAGATGAACTTTAATTGCTCTTTTCTGACCATTTTTCTCACACACTTTCTCTTTAGTATATTGTTTTGGAGAAGGTTTACGACATATGTAACAAATTTAAGATAACTATTGTGTGTCTAGTGTCCAGGTTTTTACTATTTTTTGTACATCAACCAATGAAAACAAAAAAGAAAAAGAAAATTTAAAACAATTTGACAAATTTTGATGTACTTAATACAAATTTCTAAACAATTTTGCTCTATCACCTTTAGTTTTACACTTTCATATATCCAGTGTTCTTTTTATTATAATGTTATATTGATAATATAATGTGTTTCTTTCATATATTGAAATGGCATATTACAGAACAAAACATAACAGACATAAAACAGTGACATAACAAAATATTACTATTAATTGGATATAGGCATATATACACATCATAGTAATACAGACAGTCAGAAGTGAGTTTATTTTGACTATCTGGTGTACTTTGTCTCTAGGATGTCGCACATGAGCATCCGGCAGAAGTCCTCCCTCACGCTGGGGTTCTGCTTGCCTTGGTAGCTGCTCTCCATCTTAGTAATATCTTGGTGGAGCCTTTCCTCATGTTTGTCGCTTACTGCTCTGAGGTTCTAGGGCAGGGGTGGATGTGCCATAATATTTCCATGTGGCAACCAAAATTTTCTGAGAGCATATATTTGATATCTATAAAGTATTTGAAGAACTTTTTTAAATGATTAAAAATCACCCAAGAGCAGTAGTAAAGACGCATAAATGATTATGTAAATCATGTAAAACTGACTGAATGAAAAAAAATATGACAGGCTTTTACTAAAAAGTTATTATTGTGGCCATACATATTCACACAATTTAAAGACACTATTATTAGCTTTAACACACACAAATATCACTAACTTGTATTTTTTGATTAATCAGTCATTATCTTTTTCCCAGTTGTAAATTTGTATGACTAAAACACAGTAAAAGGTTATTACAGATAATCTTTTACTTATTTTAAATCCCTTATAAATGATGTATTAAAAAAGAAAATATATTCATTTACCTTCAAAGCTACATTTAAACAATCCTGAACTTTTGCCACTTTCGAAAGAAAACATCAGATAAAACTAGAGACAGAAAACTTGTTGACTCTTTTTATATGTTATCAGTGGGAATTCTGCTGCTGCATCACTGCTGCCAGAAATTTTATATCGAGTTTATATTTAGTAACCTTGAGAGATATGCATTCACTACTAGTTTCATCCATCAGGCTACCACTGTTACTAGACTTAACAAAGTTCATCACTGAGAACAAAGATTCACAAGCATATGTAGACAAAAACATGGATAGTAATGCTGTTGCAAAGTTTTTTAAATAGACATAATTTTCTGGAAAGTATTCTAAGTCCTTATTACTTCGTTTTCCGCATTTCTCTCTGTTACTCCCGTCTTTAATCGCTCCTTTTCAATATTTTCCAAATCAACTCTACTGTCAACAAATTTTTGTTTCCAAATTGAGCTACTCTGAAATTCAATCAACTGCATTTCAAAATCATCCATGTCTATCCATGAAAACATTTGCAAGTTTAGTTCATCCAGTTTGATAGTGTCTGGAAACTTAATGAATTTAGCAAATCTTGGCCAACAGTTGACTCTATAATGTTTACAAACAGGGTTTGAAGTTATTGGCGGTCTGTTCTGTCATGTTTTGGGAGATCATTGATCTTTAGGTTTGGGAAATATCTAAATCTTTCATTATCTACATCCCTCTTAAAAACTTCTAGTTTAATTTCAAAAGCCTTTATGTAACCAAACATAACATCAAGTGTCTTACCAGTGCCCTGTAACTTAATATTCAATTCATTAAAATGTTCATAAAAATCTGCAAAAACATCAGTTTACAAACTCTCACAATGTCAGACAATTCTTGGTAACAAATTGTTTCAAAACCAAACCTCGGCTAAGCCAATGAACATTGTTGTACATTTTCACGGAATCTACCTCATTCAGTAGAATTTGAAATTGTTTTTTATTGAAAGCCCGAGCAGAAATGTAATTAACAACCTTGGTAACACTTTGCATCACTTCCTGAAGTTCCTTTAGGCCAGCTTTTCCACATAAAGTCTCCTCATGTATGATGCAATGAAAACCTATCAATGGATGACCAAACAGATTTACAAATCCTGCCTTCTCACCAGTCATGCTAGGAGCACCATCTGTTGTGGCGGATACTACTTTTGAAATTCAATTTGTCGAGTAGATAATTCGTTCATAACTGTTTTACATATTTCAACCCCGGTAGTATGCTCAGGTAGTGTTACAAGGGCAACCATCTCTTCACATACTTCATCACCCCTACAAAATGGCTAGCCTAACTGATGATCTAATGTCCATACTTTCATCAACTCCAATAGAACGTCTGTTCATATACCACACCGGGAACAGTGGTCACTAACCAGGGTTGTCAAGTGGTCAATTCCCGCCACAAATCCAGGCAAAAGTAGCCCAAAATTTACATGTATTCTTATGGGAAAAATTGCTTTAAGATGCAAGTTTTTTTGAGAAACGAGTAGTGTCTTGGAACGAATTAAACTAATTTATCAAGACACCGCTGTATGTACAAAAAAAAACAAAAAAATGCACATAAAAGAAAATGGTAACCTGGGCTGGAAAGAAGTTGAGGTGGGATTGGAGGTGAATCTTGAAGGGCATTTGGCACCCCTTACTTTTTAATAAGCCTGCAACAAATTCTTGACATGCTCTTGGTAATCTAGTGTCTGTGTATTACTAAGGAAGTCAGGGCAGACTGACTTAAATGCTTCCTATGCTCTCAGTTCCTTCAAGGTGAGATTCTCGAATACCTCATCATTGAGCACCTTCTGGATCTGAGGTCCGATGAAGATGCCCTCCTTGAGTTTAACAGACTGAGAGCTGGGAACAGAGTTATGTGGCTTTCATAAAATCTTTCATGAGGCCAAGCTTGATATGAAGGAAAGGAAGCACCTTGTTTATTTCCACCAGAGTATTTTCTTGGACGCTGTGATCCCCAGGCACGAAAGTGCTCTTATAATCTTCCAAATCTTAACATAGATTCCTGGTGGGGCAGAATCCAGTATTCCCATGGATAAAGTTTGCCAAATTTTTTTAAAGCATTTTATATGCCTTTTACTTATGTACATCAAGTTCTAACTGGCTAGTTCATGTAGACAGGCAGCGTTGGACCCTTGGGAATACTGGATTCTGCCCCACCAGGAATCTATGTTAAGATTTGGAAGACTATAGATCACAGTACATCTGTGTATCTTGGATAAAGTCTGACTGTTTCAGAGATAAAGAAAGCGGAAGTACTTCGTGAAGCCTGTCTGCATACTCACAAGGAGCCCAATGTCCTTGAGGTCTGTACAGAGGCTCCACTGGTGTTGCTGGTACTTGACAGCTTTCAGGAGCTCTATATTTTCATATGACTCCTTCAAATGAACTGAGTGGCCAATGGGAATGCTGGGTATTTATTCCCATTGTGCACATACTAGACTGCTTGGAAGAGTGTATAAAAAGTATTATCTCACTGAATGATTGTAGAGCAGCACTAATCACACCCTCTCACTGCCAGTAAACTACTGGCGTTCTCAGCTACACAATACACATGTTTGATCTTGGTGTTTTGCACCAAAAATTAGCTTAAACCTATTTTCATGCTTGCCTCAAATTTTTTCTAAACCAGTGAAATTTGCTTGATGTTGAATTCAGTATTTTTTTTTTTATTATTATTTCTAATATTTTATTAATTTATTTATTAATTTATTTATTCTAATATTATTATTTATTTATTTATTTATTATTTATTTATTATTATTAAAAATATTTTGTGTGTCCATCTGTCTGCCTGCCTACCTGTCTGACTGTGTGTGTGTGATGGAAACCTCTCTTTTTCAGGACTTGTGGTATCAACATATGATGTGATGCTGTATAGTAAGACACAAGGTTATATGCCAACCCTTGCCTGCTACCTCAGGAATACTCTACCTATCGCAGCTGCTGGGGCCACTTTTGCTGCAGTGACATGTACCTCCACCACTTTGAGAGGCAAAGATGATAAACTCAATTATTTCTATGGAGGAGCATCAGCCGGGGGTATATTTGGAGTCACTGGTAAGTCTTTTCTTAATATAATGGATTTGACTAGTTACTACTGTTGAGATTATAATCATGATTATGATTAGTTGTCAAGTGAGTCAAGTAACAATTCAGCAACATTAATGTGTATATTAACTAATGAAATGATGATTGTCTGTTACTGAAATATTAGTAAACATGCACAGACTTGCTTCCATTTTTGCATCCTAGTGATACCACATACAAAAAAAAGTACACTTAAAATTGGTGTTCTGAATTTCTTTAAGAGTTAAGACCTCAGTTACTCATTGAAAATTTGGACTACTGCCTTTCTTATCGAAAATTCATTCCATGAGCTGAGCTTTGGTTCTTGTGGCTTGAAAAAGTCTTGGAATTTTATTTTCCTTTTCCAGCATTGGGAATGTAATATAATTTTGTAAAAATGCAAAAAATCATGGAATCCAAGTTACGCATATTGTTACAGGAGAAAAATTGAAGGCGCATCAGGGTGAGGAAGCATTGTGTTTTGCACCAAGTGGCCGCCAACATGTTTGGGAAATTCAATTAAATTTAACCAATTGTATTATACACAACTTGATAAACTGTGTCGTGAATTTTCATAATTATATCATGAAATGCAGGAACTCTGAATTCACTGCTATATCTCTCTAATTTGCCCTGCCATGTTGAACT
>JAPQNM010002697.1:0-24751 GCA_029783475.1 Metacarcinus magister
TTACTATCGCAATGGCGATAAATAATTACCTCAACCATAGTGTTAATACTTACACAATTATGTTTATAGGTTGTTGCTCCACCCACCACACAAAAGGCCCCTCCCATTTGCATTCTCTGATGTCACGTATGGAGATTCCAACCCATTCAACCGATTTGACCAGAGTTATTCTGAGGTGAAAGTACGTGTTTTCCTTGGATAATTTACCAGGTTCCGTTTTATTCTTTACACTAGGTTTGGGCATTCTTTGTTTTTCCTCAAAGTATGAATTTCAAACACTATTCATAATGCCTCTGTCTCATACGTAATACTGTCGCTCTCCATGCACTAAGTTTGCCTTATTTTTTCTCTCTTACTTTGTGTCACAACAGTTAGTCACAGGAGACATGGGCAGATGTTCCTTATTTTCGTCTTGCAATTGTCACTATTGTTTTGACGATAATGATTTTTTATTTATTTTTTAATTTTTTATATTTTTTGTCATGGCCTTTAGCACCTGTAGGCATTCTTCTGCACGGCTCTGATGCCCTGTAGGAGTTATTGAGAGTCGTGATGTTGATGGTTGACCCTCGGCCGTTAGTGGAGCAGGCAGTATTTTTCAAGTGACGCCTGTGGAGGTTCATGCCGCCCCCTGAAGTTTCCGATGCACTCGTAGTCGAATACAGGGTCGAGTAGCAGCATGTGAGTTTCTTAGGCCACTCGACGATAGCTCCGGCGGGATTCGAGCTCGGGTCGAGTTCTCTTCCTCCGTGCTCAAACCACTCAGCCACCGCTTCCCTCTCGTCTATTTGTGAGTACTTAATTAACCTTGTAGTTTTGCATCCAAAATTTTTAGATTTTTGTTATTTGAAATGCACGGTGTATCAATTATGTAAATGGTTTAGTTTTGTTTAGACTCAAGCAATTTGTTTGTAATTTGGGGAAATTTCTATTGGTGTGTTGCCGGGTTTGGGTGGGCAGCTGGGCCGAGATCTAAGGATGGTTAATGAGTGTTCCATCTTTTCGTTAACGGGTGTTGTGTTGGGCACTCCTGTTGTCTGCCAAGGAAACACTGTTACTGAGGAATGGAGCAGGGAATTTGGTGTCCAGTGTAAAGCTATGGGAGGTAACGTGTAAGTAGTGAGCTTTGTTACATACAAATATGTGTAAGATTGCGGTATCCAGTGAAAGGCAATGAGTGGTTAGGTGGAAGTGCTGAGTTAGCTATGAATATAACTTAATGAGTCCCCTTACTGCACTTTTGTGTTATTCATTATCAATTCTTTATTGCAGTTTGTGTTGTCTGTAATATGTATTACTATTCTTAGTTACCAATAGTATGCTCTCCAGACTATTACTTAATTGTGCTGATGTTATGCATACTCCAAGCATTATAATTATGAACTAGTGGTAACTGCTTTTTCTACTATACGTTATTTTGATGTCACAGTTTGTTGCTGCATTTGTGTTTAAAGGTTACTATTTTGCATTTGTTAGTTTGTTTATGTTTAGAAAATCTGAAATTACAGGTTGAAACACTTTAAGTAAAAGGCATTGCAGCAGCCTTCTTGACCTTCACTGAATTTCAAACAACCACAATCACCACCACCACTACCACCATCACCCCAATGTCAACAACTACAGCGACAGCAATATTCATGGACGCGATAGAATGGCCGTGTATCTACTGTCAACAAGAGGAATAACAACACTGACACCTCCATAAGAATTATGCTCCATGTAGCTTAAAAGGAAAATCTAATGGTGGTGATGGTGGTGGTGGTGGATGAATGGATTTATAGATACCTTGCTGGAGGGCTATTGGTTGAGATGATAGATAAGGGGAAAAGGTGTTTGCAGCACTGATGGATAGAGGAGGATTAATTGTTGGTGAGAGATGGGGATAGGCTAGAAGAAGAAACACCCACAACAAACACACACACACACACACAGACACACATACACACACACACACACACACACACACACACACACACACGCAAACGCACACGCACACACACACATACACACACATACACATACACATATACATACACACACACACACACACACACACACACACACACACACACACACACACACCCACATTCAGGCACAATCAATTAGTACTTATCATTCCGTAGCTTGAACTGGAACACTGTCATGGTTGGAATTTGTGGCCTACGTGACAGAAGGCAGCTACGTCATGGGTCAGGAATTTTTGGTGTCTACGTGACACAGGTGGAGCTGCGTCCCGGCGTGGAATATTCCATGAAGACAAAAGGGGCCGAGGGAATACTCCCCCCTTTTGACGTTATAGAAAGTACATGCCGGACCCAATAAGAATCCAGGATTCAGACAAGGAGCGGGTCTAGAATCCAGCTTAGATTATATCCAGGGGGGTATTATCAGGCTGGAAGACATTTTTGCATGTAAGCGTCACTCAGTGATGGTGGGGATGGCTGCATGATGTGTAATATTTACGGGCATGTTATATTGGGGTTGTGTTATACAAATTAAGTCTTGCAGAAGACGCCGTATGGCGGCGTATGGCAAGTCGGTAACCCAGGCCAGGTGAGTTACTGACCCGTACTGACCTGAGCCGCCACACAGTTAGTCTGGTCGGCGTCGCGGGAGAGAGGAAGTCAAGGTTGGGAGTGAATTCTTTTTCTACGTATATTTCTCGCATTGCCTTGCAACCTCGCATCGTCGGTTGACTGCGATTGCAAGGTAGAGCGAGGGATTACGTAGAGTTTCTTTGCAGAGAAACCGGCGGTGTTTAGAGAGAGGAGTCGGGACTGAGTTGTGGTGGAGAGAGGAGTCTGGTGGAGTTGTGATGGAGAGAGAGGAGTCTGGGTGGAGTTGTGGTGAAGAGTGGAGTCTGGGTGGAGCTGTCCTGTCCCAGGAGAGACTAGAGTCTGGGTGGAGTTGTACTGTCCCAGGAGAGACTGGAGTCTGGGTGGAGTTGTGGTGAAGAGAGGAGTCTGGGTGGAGTTGTCCTGTCCCAGGAGAGACTGGAGTCGGGGTGGAGTTGTCCTGTCCCAGGAGAGACTGGAGTCTGGGTAGAGTTGTGGTGAAGAGAGGAGTCTGGGTGGAGTTGTCCTGTCCCAGGAGAGACTGGAGTCTGGGTGGAGTTGTCCTGTCCCAGGAGAGACTGGAGTCTGGGTGGAGTTGTCCTGTCCCAGGAGAGACTGGAGTCTGGGTGGAGTTGTGGTGAAGAGAGGAGTCTGGGCGGAGTTGTCCTGTCCCGGGAGAGACTGGAGTCTGGGTGGAGTTGTGGTGAAGAGAGGAGTCTGGGTGGAGTCTCATTGCAGAGAAACAGGCGTGTTGAAAGGAGAAGGAGACAGTGAAGCTGGACCCACGCCTGCGCCGCACCCACGTGCACCCACGCCCGCACCCACATGCGCCGCCGCCACCCACGCCCGCACCCACGTGCGCAGCCCGCCGGCACTGCTTCCTTAAGAGTAGGAAGCACATGAGTACAGTAAGGAATTATTAAGGCTTACAATTAAGTTTTTATAGCCAGGTAGAGAGTGAATGGTGTGTGTGTTTTAAAGTGATTCCATTTCAGGGTGAGTTTATTTAAATAAACAAAAGAAGCTTGTCAGTACTTGTTTAATTTGCCAAACACTCTGGGTACATTAGATTTAAGACTTAGGTGATCACAGAGTCTCCCGAAGAAGGTGAGTGAAAGAGGTTGTGTCGGAAGGCCTGTATTCATCTACCAGCATTTTATCGTCGCGAGTTCCACAATAATTAGGAAAGTGAAAAAGAACCCGTAACAAACACCAAGACAGCCTGAAATACGGCTTGCAGTTTCTCATGCCTTAATTTATCCAATAGCCTGCCCAGGAGGAAGAGGAGGAGGAGGAAGAAGAAAAAAAAAAAGAGCAGGAGGAGGAGGAGGAAAAGTAGGAGGAGGAAGAGGAGGAGTGAGTGAGTGATTTAACGTAAGGCGCCGTAACAGCCAGGGTCATATGGCGCCAGGAAGAGGAGGAGAAAGAGAAGAAGGAAAAGGAAGAGAAGGAGGAAGAGGAGGAGGAGGAGGAGGAGGAGGAGGAGGAGAGAAAAAGTTGAGAGTCCATATTTTATTCCTGGACGAAGAGTGGTAACGTCCAAGGGTTCGAAAAGGAAGGATGGATGGAGGAAAGAAGCGTGGGAGAGAAGGAAGGGGAGGGAGAATGGATAAATAAAGGTTAAGAAGAATGAGGTCGAGGGTAAGTTGGAGGAAGGGAAGCAAACGTTTAGGAAGAGGGATTATTTTTTCATTCTTCCTGTCTTCATCTTCCTTCGGGTTCATGTATTTTTTTGTTTCTTGTACCCTTATTCTTCTCCTATTTTTCCTTTAACTCCTTCACGTTATCATGCTCGTCTTTTACGCCGTCGTCGATATTGATCTCTCACTTCTCCTCCTCCTCCTCCTCCTCCTCCTCCTCCTTCTATGAAAATTCATTTGCTGTTCTCCATGTTTGCAAGTATTCCTTTTCTGTCATTATTTGGTATTTCAACGTCTTTGTGCAAGAACGGAATTGTCAGTTGTTTCTTATGTGTATGTATGTATTTCCAACTTTTCTAGATCGAGTGTACTTATTTACTTATTTATCACTCATGCAATTACTTATCTATTAGGTGGTCAAAAGAATGAAACTTCACACCCGCTTGTCATAGAAGACAGACGTGTCCCACCAGCTCCAGCTGTGTCCACAAAACGCCGAGCTAAGTTTATTTACCATACAGTTGGTGTATTGTGAACAAACACTTAACTAAGGAATATATATTTAGTTATATATCTGGTGAACATTAGTTTGTGAATTAGACTATAATTGACTTTATAGATTATATATAATCAGTTATTGTTAGTATATGGTTCAGTTGTTGAAGAACCAATAGTGTATTAGTATTCAATATTTACATTATTATAAGATATATTGTTGAACAGTGATATTGCTATACGTGATATTGTTGAACATAGTTATTTATTAGATCAGAACCAGTTCTCTAAATTAGTCGTGTGGCTAGGCTTGTTACAAAATTTTACGAGGCAGTTTAAAGGATTAAATATGGCGCCAGCTACTCGTTATGAGTGTTTAACTTGTAAAAGATCATTCATTAAGGATTTCCTTGTCCAGGAAAATGATGAATATGTTTGCTGCTTAGTTTGTGAAGTATTAAGCAAATTAAGCGGTAAATTAGAAATTATGGATACGAGGATAGCAAAGTTAGAAGCTGCAGATATAAGCGTTGTTTTAGAAAAAAGATGTAGGAGAGAAAGATAGGGAATTAGTGATCAATGAAACAGTTGTTCAAATTAATCAAATGGAAGATAGGATTATGAAATTAGAGAAAAATGACTTCCAACGTGTCAAAGGAGGGAGTAAGGTTGAGAGAGGTGCCAGATATAGCGGTGTTGTCATGCGAAACAGGTTCCAGGTATTGGAAGACGAAGTTCGTGATGAGCCTGGGGTCATATTGGTTGGTGATAGTCTAGTAAGACATCAAGACGAGGAGTTTTGTGTGAAAGGACCAACCAGGAAAAACTTCTGCTATCCGGGAAAAAGAGTTGAAAATATAACGGATAAAATTGATGAATTAGTCGTTAATTCTTCCGAAAAAACTGTTTTTGTGTATCAAGTTGACACAAACAACGTTATTAAGGACAGGTCCGAGGAGTTGTATGAGAAATATAAGGCAAAGATAAGAAAGATTAAGGATAGCCGCAGGCGGTCAGTGGTCTGCGGAGTGATTCCCAGATATGATGTTGGTCCACTCGTCCTTAGTAGAATGTTAAAAATAAACACACGTCTGGAAAAATTATGTAGTAAGGAAGATGTGATGTATGTTAATGTGTGGGATCATTTCAGCAACGATAGGAGCTTGTTTAGCGGAGATGGCCTTCACCTTAACAGAGTAGGAAAAGCGAGATTAGGTAGAGTTTTGGATGTAGGTGTGAAATACGAGTTAATAAGAAATAAGGCGAAATTACCAAAAAGAGGGATTTAGCCTGTCCAAACTAGTCGTGAGGTAGTTATAGGCGAGCCAAACGAGGTCAATACAATAGGTAATAGGTACTCAGACAGATGGCCAGGTAGAGTTTAGGCCCTTGTCTGTTGACAGAAGTACAGAGACAAGCAGCCAAGAAGTTTTGAGGTCTGATGCGGTAAATTTTCAAAAAGGGCTCGAATAAACACTAAGCATAGCCCTAAAGCGTCTGAGAAAATAAGCATCTTTTACGCTAACGTAAGGAGTATTATTCCGAAACTAAATCAGTTGATAATACATGCGACCGTTGAAAACCCAGACATTATTATGTTAACGGAATCGTGGATAAATACACGCGACAAACATCATATTGCGGAAGTTTCATTAAATGGTTATAATGTATTCAAGAAATGCCATACATATAAATTGAGAAGGTGTTTTATTATATGCAAAAAATTATATGAAGGTCGTTAAGATCAATGACATAATGTGGATGCATATGACACTCTATGTTGAAATTACGAAAAAAAATAAGAAATATACCCTCGGCATAGTATACAGACCTCCGAAATTAAGCGAAGAAAATGATAGAATTCTTTATGATGAAATTAGATCTGTCATTAAAGATAAAAATGCAATAATTTGCTGAGATTTTAACAACCACTCAGTAAACTGATCAACTTTAACGGCCGATCGAGAAGGAACCAGATTATTAGAACTAACAGAGGAGGCTTTTCTATATCAAATAGTTCAGACACCTACTCGAGGAAATAATATCTTAGATCTAATATTCACGAGTGACAGCGATATTATTCACAGTTGTGAAGTAGGCAAACCTCTGGGGAACAGTGATCACAACATCGTTAGAACCGAATTAAACCTTCAAATTATAAAAACAGAAAATATGTTATTGGTACCTAACTATAGGAAGGCGAATTTTCCGAACATAAGAAGGGAAATAGAATCAGTAAACTGGAATCAATGCTTAGATAATGTTTGCATAGACGAAACTTATATGACGTTCACAGCAAACCTCAAATCGATAGTTAACGAAAACATTCCACATAAGCCACGAAAAATTAATATATGTCAACCAGTATGGATGACTGACAGCTTACAAAAAATTATAGCAGAAAAGAGAAAGGCTTACAAAAAATATAAATTATCACAGTTAACCTCAGATTTCAACAATTACGTTGATCTTAAAAGAACGTGTGAAAAAGAGATAAGTGGGAAAAAAAAGCGCGAGTGTGAAGTAAGGATATCTCACGAAGCAAAGAAAAATCCCAAATTGTTCTATAGTTATATACGAAACAAAAAATCCGTAAGAAATAATATAGGCCCACTAGTAGATAATGATAATAAACTAATCAGCGATGACAAAGATATGGCCTCCATACTTAATTCAACGTTCAGTAGAATCCTTACTGAGGAAGGTAAAAAAGATATTCCTACTCCGTCGAATATATTTCAAGGCCCCGATGAAGAAAAGCTCATCATAACCGAAATTTAAGCACATGAGGTTCGTAAATATTTTCAAAAGATTGATCCAAATAAGTCCGTTGGTTCTGATGAAATTTCACCACGGCTACTTAAAGAATGTTGTGCGCAGCTAGAAACTCCTATAACAAGTTTATTCAATAAATCATTAACACAAGCTAGAGTACCTCGTGCATGGAAAAGAGCAAACATAACCCCCATCTTTAAGAAGGGAGAAAAGGAACAAGCTGCTAACTATCGACCGATTAGTCTAACGTCAGTGTTAATCAAACTTTTTGAAAAGATCATCAGGGATAAGATAGTTGAGTTCCTCGAGAAAAATAAATTAATAACGGAAAACCAGCACGGATTTCGTAGTAATAAATCATGTCTGACTAATCTGTTCGATTTCTTTAATGATGTTTACGCGAGTTGGGATGTCCGGGAGCCATATGATGTGATTTACTTGGATTTTCAAAAATCATTTGATAAAGTTCCTCATAAACGGCTGATATCGAAATTGAGGGCACATGGAATAGGAGAGCATCTATGCGCGTGGATAGAAGACTGGCTCTCAGACCGACAACAACTAGTTGTTCTAAGTGGCGAAGTGTCAAAACGTAATTAGTGGTGTACCTCAACGGTCGGTCCTGTGACCCACTCTCTTCATCATATATGTAAGTTATTTAGAAAGCAATCTTTTGTCAAAAGTAGCAAAATTCGCAGACGATACAAAACTTGGCGGTAAAGTAATATGCACTGAAGACTGTGATAGAATTCAGGATGATTTAAAGAAACTAATCGATTGGAGTGAGAAATGGTTAATGTCCTTTAATACAAACAAATGTAAGGTTATGCATATCGGCGATAAAAATCCAAATTTTAAATACAAAATGTATGATCAGGAGCTCGATGAAGTCAAACAAGAAAAGAATTTTGGTGTAATCATTAACTGTAATCTAAAAGTGAGTGATCAGTGCATAGCTGCCAGTAAGAAAGCAAATATGATGTTAGGGCTAATTTCAAAAAATTTTGATCACAAAGCACCAGAAGTAATGAAAAAACTCTATACGGCATTTGTAAGGACACACCTTGAATATGCGATACAATTCTGGTCACCAAACTACATTAAAGACCAAAACTATCTGGAAAGAGTACAGAGACGAGTGACAAAACTTATTCCTACATTGCGTAATTTATCATATGAGGAACGGTTAAAACATTTAGACATGTTCACTCTCCATAAGCGAAGAATTAGGGGAGATATGATTGAAGTCTTTAAAATATTAAATAAATTTGACAAAATCAATCCAGAAGTACTTTTTGAAATGAATAACGCGTCAGTAACGAGAGGTAACGGTATGAAATTAAAAGTACAAAAAATTTACACAATTGCTCGTAAGTCATACTTCAATGTTAGAGTTGTTGACCATTGGAATAGACTCCCAGCATCAGTAGTTAGTTCTGAAACTATAGACATTTTCAAATCCAAATTAGACAAATATTTCCGAGAAACAGGTTTACTTTAAAAAAGGTTGTTAAGGGATTCATGGTGTAAAGTAACTCAGACTGGTGGGTGGCTGCAACTGTTGGTTTCGGGGTATTGGTGCATCCATCCGTGATCCGACGTAATCAAGAATCAAATCTCTACCTAGACAACAGTTGCAGTATAAGTACTTCTGGTCTGTGTCTACTTCACTGGTTCCCATTTGATATGAGCATAAAATTTTAGAGTAAACAATGCGAACATCTATGAAATTTATATCCTTGTGTCCCTATATCTCAGATTAGAAGTGTAATGGCAGTAATTTCATTCAATATAAATAATATTCCCCATCCAGGATATACCATCACTAGTGGTAGTGTAGTCTAGTCTAGTCTAGTCTAGTCTAGTCTAGTCTAGTATAGTAGTCTCTAGTCTAGTATAGTATAGTATCCTCCTCTATTTTCATTCTTTACTATAAAATGTCCATGGCCATGTTTTCTACAAGGTCATGGTGTTCCCTTCTATCTGGTTTTCCTGCCGGCATGTTGCCGGAGGGAGAGGAGGGTGGGAGAGAGCCTTGTTCTGTTCTATCCTGTTCTCAAACTCTTAGTGCCCTTGTAGTAGTATGTAGTGCAGCAGATACCCTAGTTACAGACCAGTAGGTCTTCTGGTGTCTGTTCTTCTCATGTATTCTCATGAATCTATATTTCATTCCTTCTGTTTTATGAAAAAAAATTCTTGCCAGTAAAGTGCCAAAGGGAGGGACGAAGAGAGGGAGGGAGGGAGGGAGGGAGGGAGGGTTGATTAGAGAGGAATTTTTTCACCTTATTTTATCCAGCTCTCAGACAAGTAGAGAGTATTGATGTATAACAGAATAGTGTACTGAAATAGGCAACCATGTTATAAGGCAGTTATCTTTCTCTCACCTCTTTGTTTCCGTATACCTGTTCTCTTTCCTTCTTCAGGTCGTTGTCTGTCTTCGTCTTCATCTTCTCTCTTGTCGTCGTTGTCTCTCTCCTGCAGCTTTACTTCCTCCTCCCACGGGTCTCATCACCGCCCTTGAGAAACACTCACAGCAGAAAGCCTCGTAGTATATGCATTTCTTTTTATCATTTTCTTGGTCATTGTATCTTTTACGATTGTTATACCGACGCTATGCCTCCATGTTTTCTTCTTTACGAGGTTTTCTTACACAATGTTTTCTTTTCTCTCTGGCGTGAACTTTTTATTTGGTGAAATTGAACAGCTGTCATTTTCATTTTAATTTTTCAGTGTTTTTTGTTCTTTTCCAACTGGTTTGTCAGAGAGTGTGTGTCTGTCTGTGTGTCTGTTTGTTTGAAGTAATAATAGTAGTTGCTGTAGCTGTAGCAGTAGTAAAAATAGTATCAGTCAAAGTATTATTAATAGTAGTAGCAGTAACAGTCGTATTAGTATTTGTATTACTAGTAATAATAGCACCGCATGAATAACAGCAACACACACACACACACACACACACACAGAGAGAGAGAGAGAGAGAGAGAGAGAGAGAGAGAGAGAGAGAGAGAGAGAGAGAGAGAGAGAGAGAGAGAGAGAGAGAGAGAGAGAGAGAGAGAGAGAGAGAAAAAAAAAAACAATAAGATTGTGGTGGTGGTGGAGGTGGAGGCAGACCAGGTGAAGGAGGGACATTGGAAAGTGACTGGATACAATGGAAAATGCAGGCAGCAATTGACCTGTTCATACATGAGGAGCTACATGAACCACACTGTCTATTCTACACATGAGGAGGAGGAGGAACACAACAAAACAAAGGAAGAACAAACAACACCAAACCTGTTGCCCCTTACGAGTCTGATCTAATCTAAAGTGAGATGCACATAACAGTAAGGGCAAAGGCTCCTTCACACCCAACGCTCGCTCCAGTCAAGACTGGCATTAAGCAGGTGTTCCACAGAGAAGCTGCCTCGGCCCCTTGCTTTGGAACATATATATCAACGACCTACTGCACCTCATCCCCAGTGCCAAGGCCTATGCTGACGACATCACGTTGGCCCAGAGCTACGACCGAAAGCAAGAGCGCATTAATGCGTCCCAGTTGAACACCAGGCTGAGCCGCATCGTCGCCTGAGGCAACATTTGGCTAATAATGTTTGCCCCGCACAAAAATCAGCTGCTCTTCGTCTCACGGTTAAATATATTCTGCGCCTTAATTTCACTGAGGCTACAGGACGAGGTGGAAGTATTGGGGGTCACCTATGATCGTGGGTGTACCTTCAGAACCCACATTTAGCGGCTTGCCAGGGAGGCTTCCGGAAAGCTGGTATCTCTAAGGTGAATGTCGTGGCTTTTTGATGGTAGGGGGCTGGAGACGCTCTACAAGGCACAGGTGCGCTCCTCCTTGGAATTCGCTTGTCTGGCATGGGTGGGTGCTGCAAACAAACACCTCACCCTGTTGGACTAAGTACAAGACCATGCGGCGAGGCTCATCAGAGACAGCGACGCCGGACATGAGACATGCCTGTACACTCTTCAACACCGTCGTGACGTTGCGGGATTCACGATGGTGTATAAAGTGTAGGTGGAGAAAGTGAGTCACCTGCAAGAGTTGCGACAAGCACTACGACGGGCTCAGGTCACCACGCGAGCCGTTACTCAGACACCTGGTGAGCTATTGCAGCCAAGATGTCGCACGTGGCACCAGCAACGTCAGTTCACACACAAATACATTAAATTGTGTAACACCCTGATTGCGTCAGATGTAAACTTTGATGAAAAAATAGTGCAGTGTTTCAAAAAGACAGTGAATGACTGGCTACTGGGACATAGGTGATATATATCTTAACTTAATTTGTATGTACTAATATTCATAATTAACATTGTATTTAATTTCATTAGCAGAATGAGGCTTCAAGATAGGACGCACTAATACTGTAACTTTTAGCCTGTAGAGTTACTGTGATCTATATCATGTAGTTGTAACTCCTCTGTATATTGTTAGGTAGGCGGTAGTTAATTGGTTAGCGTTCGGGCATGCGAACCTAGGGTCCCGGGTTCGAGTCCCGATATATGCTGGCCACTTTTCTTTGGCATTACTGCCGAGTGGCCAAAAATTACCCAATTGCTGCCATAACACTGTCCTCAACAAGATTTGCAATGTTATATGCATTGAGGCAATGGCAGCAATAGCCTCTCTCTCTCTCTCTCTCTCTCTCTCTCTCTCTCTCTCTCTCAACATCAGAGAGAACGAAGAAAATGAGGTGTCATTATAACAAATCTAAAACCCGTGCTACTAACGGGCGGAGGCCAAAACATCTAAGGCCTCCAGTAAGCCTTTCGGCGCCAACGGTTAAAAGGATATATAAAATATATATATATATATATATATATATATATATATATATATATATATATATATATATATGAGAGAGAGAGAGAGAGAGAGAGAGAGAGAGAGAGAGAGAGAGAGAGAGAGAGAGAGAGAGGAGAGAAGAAAGAAGAGAGAGAGAGAGAGAAGCAAGGCAATGAAAGTGAGTTGAATCCCAGTCTCTGCAGGAACAAAAAATGGCTGACAGGCTTTTTTCAAAAGTATCGTGGCTTTGTAACGGGCGGGGATATATACTGTCTGACTGGGAGTGTGTCAGGGTCACCGGCGGCTAGTCCTCCCTGCCGTGCGTGAAAAGAAAGGTAGGGAAGAAAAGGGGCGAGAGGGTGTATAGAATGGGAAGGATGGAAAGTGTACGTAAGGGAGAAGTAGATTAAGGAAGGTATGGAAGGTGAAGGTCTGATGGGAATAAGGAAGGTGTATGGGAGAGGAGGAAAAGGCAGGGGACACGGATGGTGATTTTTTTTCTCTCTCTCCTTATTCACAAGTAAGGAAGGATGGCCAGGGAGTAGAAATTGAAAATTAATAATAAATCAACAGTTTGCTCACTACCGCTTCTAAAAAAAATATCTACTGAGAGCCTAAAAGAGTTGGCCAATTTCGTTTTGGAAGTGTCTTGATATTCCTCGACTTAAAATGCTCAAGCTGTAGGAAGGTGGAAAAAACAGAATCAAGCAAAGAGGTCTATAGTTTACCAGTGAAAGGATAAAAAAGTGAAGATACCGGTTAACTCTTGCATTAGTGATGTGGAAAGAAAAGAGATGCGAGTTAGTAGTAGAATGTCTATTGCAGCTAACGAGATTGCAGGAGAGGAGGAAGCATGCAAGTTCAGAAAACCAGTAACAATGAAAATAACGGTAGAAGACAGCAAGAGATGCAACATTGCGGAGGAGTGTGAGAATTTCATGACAGTCAATTAAAGAAGGGAAGTTGATGATACAAAAAGCTCTACGTACACTCATTTCATCCTGCTAAATAAAGCTGTGTAAGTGGAACCCCCAGCTCACCCATATAAAGGAGAAAGGTCCCTCTATGAGCAGCCCCAAAAAACTTTCTCCTCATACTTTATTTCATCCTCCTGTTCTCAGAAGCAACATATAGTAATGGAACAAACAATTTTGTAAAAGAAATAAAAATAAAAAGTAATATGTAAATAGTTATAATAATTATAATTTTAAAAATTGATATTATTAATAATGATAATGATAATGATAATAATAGTAATAATAATTATAATAATAATAATAATAATAATAATAATAATAATAATGATAATAATAATAATAATAATAATAATAATAATAACACTATCAATGATGATAATATCAATAATAACAATAATTATTATAATAGTACTAATGATATGAATAATAATAATAATGATAATAATAATGATAATGATAAGAAGAATGATTATTATTATTATTATAATAATGATAATAATAATGATAATAATAATAACAATAATAATATTACTAATAATAACAGTAATAACAATAATAAAAATAGTAATAGTAATAACAATAATAATAACAACAATAATAATAATTTTTTTTTTAATTTGCATAATTTTTTCGTAAGCCCCTTGCCCTGATCGGCTGGCTTATTTATTAATTCCTGAGTCAGTCTATTTGTTTGCCTCCTTTCATACATATTAATTTATTTATTTAGTAACTGCATTTTTCAGTCTTCGTTCCCTCGCCTGTACCTCGACATTTTGGGAAACACGGAACGCAAGTAAACTTTACTTCAAAGCATCACACAACCCTATTTCAATATTTACTGACCACTTAAATAAACTAGTAAATGCCACGTGTGTGTGTGTGTGTGTGTGTGTGTGTGTGTGTGTGTGTGTGTGTGTGTGTGTGTGTGTGCGCGCGTGTGTGCGTGCGTGTGTGTGTGTGTGTGCGCGTCCTGACCGCCACTACGTATCATCACTCTTGTTTACTGTTGAAACATGACACATGGCTCCTCCTCCTCTTCCTCTTCCTCCTCCACCTCCTCCTCCTCTTCTTCATTCGTCATCTCCCTCTTCCTTCTCCTCAAATCCTCTCTCCCTCCAGCTTTTCATTCCACTTACTTTTCTCTCCTCCTTCTCGAAGCTCCATTACCTTCCCTCCAGTCTTTGTCTTCCCCTCCACTCCCTCCTCACTCCATGTATCTTCCTTCCCTCTCTCCCTCCTTTCCTCTGCTCTCCTCGACCTTTACGAGTACAAATGGATTATCAAAGTCCTCTCATACTCTTTGACTATTGTTCCATTAGTACTGAGTCAAATCTCTCTCTCTCTCTCTCTCCTCTCTCTCTCTCTCTCTCTCTCTCTCTCTCTCTCTCTCTCTCTCTCTCTCTCTCTCTCTCTCTCTCTCTCTCTCTCTCTCTCTCTCTCTCTAAATTTATGGGGACTACGTAACATAACTCATTTTGGATTACCTGAAATATTTTGCGCTAAGGACCAGCTTAATAACCACATCTATGTTTCTGGTCTTCACTATAGAACTCTACCCCAATTCATAAAAAAAAGGGAAAACTAGAATAAAAAAGAACACGTACAAAAGTTCAGGAAAAGAATGAGTGGACGTTTTTCATCTGCAGTTACATTCAAATCTTTCCTCACAAAGCTGTCCTTGTCACCAGCAATTTCCATGTTGTATTTTCATTGACCTATTTCTACTCGTTTCCTGAGTTGTTTTTTTCTTCTTTTATATTTGTTTTCTCTTGTATTTCGTTACCTCTTCTTTTTTGTTTTTATTTTTTGCGTCTTCTTTGATGTCCTTTTATTCGGTTTGCCTTCGTTGTCTATGTATATCTGTTTCTCTACGTACGTTGCATGAAATGTATAAGATATCAGGTGAAGAAAAAATTGATTGCCGGCAGCGTTTCAATACCTGAGATGGCAAGGTGGAGGGAGGGAGGAAGGGAGGGAAGAAGGAATGGAGAATTAAAGACAGATGAGGTTTCGGGATGAACGCCCCCTTGGTTTTTAATGTTAGGCAGCCGAATATATAACAGGTCCAGCATATGTTTCTGTAATACTACACGCCAACGTATCTCTCTCTCTCTCTCTCTCTCTCTCTCTCTCTCTCTCTCTCTCTCTCTCTCTCTCTCTCTCTCTCTCTCTCTCTCTCTCTCTCTTTATTATACTAATAGTATTACATGGGTCATTTTTGAGAGCTAAGGGGGTCATCCTTGAATGTCACCTATCCTAATGGCCGTGATTTGGCAAAACTGGTTGTGCGAGATGAAGGAATTGGTAACAATGACACTTGTATTTTGGTCTCTTATCAGAATTAAAGAATAGTGTTAAAACACAAAAATAAGAGCATTATATTGGTATATACAAATACCTAGTAGAGTTTATGGGGGAGTGAAGAGAGGAAGGAATCATGGCTGGTGGGGCAGTGAAAGACTTGTGTAGATTGTTGGGGCGGCTTTGAAATCTGCGTTCTCTCACACATCTGCTGAGAGAAGACAGTCTCTCCTCGTGGGTTATTAACTTATTTTAATGAATATGCACCGATCTATTTCACTAAACTCGCTTTTATACTCTTCTAGTAGGGTTGCAGAAGCGTTGTGAATATTCAATGATCTCCAAAACAAAATGAACATACAACAAAGGCATGAAATATACACAACGAAAAATTTGTGACATGGGGTGACGGGCCCGACAAATCTTCCGACAATATGTTGTTTTTGTTGGAATCATGGTCCCAGAGGTGGCATTTAAGAATACCCCTTTGGGATGTGTGGGGTGTGTCGGCACAGAAGTTTGGTTTAAGAATACGGCCCTAAAGCTCAACCCAAGAAGTTAAGTAGTAACATGTGCATCATACAAATACAAATACATAATTTATACACAGTCACATTTTAATAAGTGACTGTGTACAACTCTCTCTCTCTCTCTCTCTCTCTCTCTCTCTCTCTCTCTCTCTCTCTCTCTCTCTCTCTCTCTCTCTCTCTCATTTGAGTATTTACAAGATGTGTTCAGGCAGTTATGTGTCAGCAAGAAGAATTTTTACATACTAGGAGATTTTAATAATGACTTGCTCCTGAATAGTAGTAAATTAAATGGTATTTTAAAAAATAATAGACTTGTACAGCTCATTGACGTTCCGACAAGGGTGATTGCCACTTCTGCTACTCTTTTAGATTTAATTATTACAAATAACCCTGACTTGGTTTTAGCCAAAGTTGTTGTTCCTAACTTAGTTTCTGGTCATGATTTAATAGGTATTAAGATTAATATTACTAAACCTAGAAGACAGCCTCTGATTAAAACATTTCGTCAGCTCAAAAATTATTATAACAAGAATATTCTTAGTAATTTAATAATGTCTGAGTATCACAGCTTTAACAAAATCCTTGATACTGACAATGTCAATCATCAGGTATATATATCTAATGAAAATTTGATCAAATGCTGTAACTAAAGAAATTAAAAGACCATATACACTATGGTTTACTGATGAATTAAGAAATGCAATAAGAAAAAAGAATGCAATTCATAATGACCTTAAAAGAGACCGAGCAAACATACTCTTGATGGAGCAGTACAGGAAAGTGAAGAAGCAAGTCAAGTCATTAATACAGTCAACAAAAAAAATTACTACCTCAAAGAACTTACCAACAACAAAAACAACTCAACTGATAAGTGGAACATTATCAAAGAAATAATTCCCAATCCAAAAAATTGCTCAGAAGACTATGTATTTTTAGACAAAGAAGCAAAAGCAGAGGAATTCAATACATTCTTTGCTAATATTGGAAAAATTACTTTTGAACTAACTCAAAAGTCTGTTCTAAACAATGACTTGGCTTGCCCAGAGCTCTTTCCTCATGATTATGACAATAGGGACGACATATTTCGACCTCAGCCTGTTGACGTTGAAACTGTTATACTCACCATGAAAAGCCTGAATAAAACTCGGTCAGTTGGGTGTGATGGTATATCACTCAATTTCATCAGAGATTCTTTGTATATGATCATATTTTATCTAACTGTTATTGTTAATACCTCCTTGACAACTGGTGTGTTTCCAGAAATTTGGAAACATGTCATGGTAATTCCACTACTTAAAATAGGTGATCAGGAAAATGTAAGCAACTACAGGCCAATATCTCTTTTACCTATTTTATCCAAGATTGTAGAAAAAATTGTTTCCAATCAGCTTTTAGACTTTTTATTAAAGAATAATCTTTTGTCAAACAGTCAGCATGGTTTCAGACCCAATCTTTCCACTGAATCTGCTCTCTTGAAGATAACTGATGCTATTTATAGAAACATGGATAACAAAAGGATATCACTTTTAACATTATGTTATTTATCAAAAGCATTTGACAGTGTCAGCCACTCCATTCTGTTGAAGAAATGTGCCATCCTTAATATAGACTCATTCTAGCTCAACAGTTATCTCAAGAACCGAACACAGTCTGTCAAGCTTAATAAGACATTATCTTCTAAAGCCAATGTTTAATTTGGAGTTCCCCAAGGCTCAATATTAGGTCCTATTCTGTTCAACATTTATGTTAACGTTATGAAAGACTTTGTTTCTGACTGCACACTTGTTCAGTATGCGGATGACACACAGCTACTTCATCAAGGCCACTTAGAAAAATTAAACGAAATAATTCACTAAACTGAAAAAAACTAAAAAAAAAAATCAAAACTCATTTCTCAATAAATGGCTTAATGATAAATGCAACTAAAACTCAGTGCATTTTCATCGGTAGTCGACAGCTGTGTTCCCGCATACCTGAGGATGTGGTAGTAATGTTTGATGGCACCAACATCAGTCACAGCACCCATGTTAAGAACCTGGGCCTGCACATGGACCGATACATGTCATTTGCGACGCATGTAAATGAAATCAGTAAAAAAGTAATGGGTATGCTAATTTATATCAATAGGATAAGTTCTTACTTAGACAAAAAATCTAGAATTATTGTAGTTCAGTCACTTGTCCTTAGCCACATTAATTATTGCCTTAGTATTTGGGGTACCACCACCTCTTCTCTTATTAACAAGGTCCAAAAACTACAAAATTTTGCAGCAAGAGTTTCCGTCGGTGGCATTAAGAAATTCGACTATGTTTCCCCTTCCTATAAAGAACTCAAGTGGCTAAAAGTAAAACAAAAGCATACTTATGACATCTGTTGTGCCATGTTTAAAATTATTAATAATGTACATCCTGACTGGCTATATTCATTCGAGACTGTTCATGAGAGTACTGCAAGTGTCACTAAGCAGCAGAATAACCTTGTGGTCCCTCGCTCAAAGACTGACACTGGTGCCAGGGCGTTTACAGTCACTGGGCCAAACACATGGAACTCCCTTCCATTCAATATCAACTCCACTACCTCCCATGCTAGTTTTAAATCTAAACTAAGAAATTTTATTCTAAGTGACGAATTGTGATTAATATTTAAAATTTTAATTAATTGTAATTCCTTAGTTTTAGGTTTTACTATACTATGTAAATATTTTACTCCAAAATTTCATAGATTTCATTTATATTTATAATTTAATATATGTCTGACAATGACAACAGTCTGTAAAACTGTGTAAAAACCATTACCCTATGGAAATAAAATTAATTTTAATTTGAATTTGAATTCTCTCTCTCTCTCTAACTCTCTCTCTCTCTCTCTCTCTCTCTCTCTCTCTCTCTCTCTCTCTCTCTCTCTCTCTCTCTCTCTCTCTCTCTCTCTCTCTCTCTCTCTCTCTCTCTCTCTCTCTCTCTCTCTCTCTCTCTCTCTCTCTCTCTCTCTCTCTCTCTCTAACTCTCTCTCTCTCTCTCTCTCTCTCTCTCTCTCTCTCTCTCTCTCTCTCTCTCTCTCTCTCTCTCTCTCTCTCTCTCTCTCTCTCTCTCTCTCTCTGCGATGTCAGTAATGATTGACCTTCCAACGTAATCCAGTAAAAGGGTAAAAAGAAACACTATTCTAGGATCAAACATCTGGTTAATTATTTTCAACATAACAACCTTCAATTAATTATACATGTATTAAAAGTATCCAGGTGAACACACATAACCCACTGAAGTTACATAGTACTAACCTATCAAGTAGTGTAGATGTTGTACGTGGCCAACGCGGTAGGAGTGGTTCATGGGAAATCTTTGAAGATGGTGTTGTGGAGGGGCTAGCTGGAGGGTCACATTCAAGGCTCAGTGGGGGCTTAGTCCATCGTGTCCCGCCGTAAAGACATGGCCACGACGACATACTTGCAACAGTCCCCTTGTAACTCCCCAATTCAACGTCTACCCACAATTAGTAGATGGTATATAATTAAGTCTGTGTTATTCTACTTATCAGGATAAATTCGCAGTGAAACGAAAATTCTTGCCTTTTTAACGGCTGTCACTCATACTTAGGGAAATAAGTGTCAGTCTTTAGAACGGAGAAGATTTAAAGTTTTTCATCACATTTGTTCTTGTCATTTGTCTGCAATTCTAACAATAAGCCATAATTAGATTCTTTTTTTGTATTTCACCATCACTTTTATGGTTACTGTTCTTTTGAAATTCTAAACCACAGCCTCCTCTTAATATATTCCAAGTAAACACTATTTTAAAATTTATTTCATCCCTCGTACTAGGTCCATTTTACTAGTGCAAGAGTTCACCAGTAACTTCACTCTTCCATCATCTTTACTGGGATGCTCTGAAACTGTCACCTTTAGTGTGTTTCCCGTCTCTCTACAAATTACTATTCCAAGAACGAAATCATCAATACTCCTCGGGAGACTGACATTTACGTTCTCAAATTCTACTTTTTCCATATTTCAGTCGTTTATTCTACGTTTATTCGTTTTAGTTTTCTCTTCCTTTTCCTCCTGTATAGTAACATGACACACACCAAAGTCCCATGTTAAGTTATAGTCTGAACCTATCACTCTTGCTAGGATCAAAGTCAATTCCAACCCAGCATCTCTGCTCTTCGTTCATCCGCCTTCACCTAACCTGCATCAAAACAAGTAACAAAACAACAGACTTTACCCTCCTATTTCAGGCATTGTTTACGCTGAGCGCGCGTGCGTGCGTGTGTGTGTGTGTGTGTGTGTGTGGCAAGGGGAGTTCATTATCCTTGATTTGAGTATTCGACGTTGATTTTCTATTTACTCTTTAAGGATTGTTACGCATGGTGATGAGAGTGGTGGTGGTGGTGGTAGTGGTGGTTGTAGTGAGAGGGTGATGATGATATCCTCTTCTTCCTCCTTCACCCTACCATCGATTAGTCTTGTTATTGCAAACATTATCTTGACGAGCTGAATGACTGAATGAGCAAGCGAGTGAGGGAGTGATAAGGAGCAGGATGAAGAGTAGATTACTTTTGACCCTTTGTTGCCAGCTTACCTCCTAAGCCTCCACATAGGGGAATAATACTTGTTATTTATCTAATACCCAAAGTCACCATTTTCTCCATATGTGAATAATTCCCCCCAAAATCCTACTTTTGACTACTCCTCCTCCTCCTCTTCCTCCTCCTCCTCCCTTTTCTCTTCTTCCCCTCCCCCTTCCCCTCCACCTATCCCTTCCTTCTCTTCCTTCTCTCGTGACAGAGAGACCTTGTAGTCAGATGTAGATCGATTAATTTGTTGAGCCAATGAATTGCAAATAGAATTTAACGTCGATAGATGTAAAGTTCTTCGCACTGGAATTGATAACGATCGCGTTCAGTACGAATGAATAACAAACAACTTTCTGCAGTTGATAAGGGAAAGGATCTTGGTGTCATAATATCAAGTGATTTAAAGCATAGTCAATTTTCAGAGATAGTTGAAACTGCTACTTAGCGTTAGTTAGGGCTCACTTGGATTATGCTGTACAGTTTTGGTCTCTGTCTGGATATAGTTAAACTAGAAGCAATACAAAGGGGATAAGGAACCTAACATTTAAAGATAGACTAGAACACCACAATCTGCACTCTTTAGAAAGACGAAGGGTAAGGTGAGATCTGATAGAGATTGGGGTGGGGTTAGTTAAGAATAATTTGCACATGTATTTTGGGAAAATACAAAGGTAACGTACCACAAATAGTCCTGTGGCACAGTGTGTGTCATACGTGCCCGGGGACCACACGTGGACTGCGTTTGCCTGTGAGGCAGAGGCGGTAATGCCACGGGAAGATGCTAATAAGGGTATTAATCCCATAGGATTTACAAATAATGAGGAATACATCACAATCTAACCCTTACCTATGCCTACGTGACTAACATATGGCGGGAAATAGATCAAGGAAAGCGCAGGACATCATACAAAGGCATACGGGTAAGAAATGAATAAGTAATGGGTAAATGAGGAATAACCTCACCATTACAAGGTATCTAAATGGGTCAAGGGCTTCAACAGAGAGGATATAAACAAGGTTTTCTTTGTCAAATAGCAAGTTAGAATACGAACAAATGTTTTCAAGCTGGATAAGTGCAAGCATAGTAGATATTTCAAAGAAAGTGTTAGACACATTATCTTATGGATGAAGAAAACAGGAGCTGGCTTGAGTAGGTCAACTGGCCTCTTGTATCCTCCTTATTCTTTTATTTTCTAATAAACTGGTTGGTTTCATCGGACGTACCTTCGAATATAAATAAGAATAAATTATATTAAAACTTTATAATTATTGGCTGGTACAAACCCCATCTCCAAAACTGTGTACAATCTTGGTCCCCATATAATTAAGATATATAAACGCTAGAAAGAGCTCAACGAAGAATGGAAACATTTCTTACAAGGCCGAGAAATGTACGCTGTCAAGGAGAATCAAACAAAACTTATTCAGCCTATCGTAATGGAGGATGCGAGGTGATCTAACAGAAGTGTTTGAAATATTTAAAGGATTTGACTACAACAATGTAGACAATTACGTCACAATCGATTATTCAAATATGACAAGAAGCCAAAAGAATTTTAAGATAATCGGTGAAAGATTCTTGACAATGAAGCCAAACACTAATGCGGGTATCACACATCTGCGATCCAGCCTCTGCGACTATCTGTGATGACGGAACTTCGACAAATTTTGTGGAATCGCAATTTACAACGACGTTACTACGCTTTAATCTCAGCGGCAGCAAAATTAGTTGCAGAAAGTCGCAGGCGATCGCAATAACTTAGCATAACCCAGGAAGTGGCTGCGATTATGTTCAAATTTTCAAAACATTCGCAGACCACCTCTGCGATTGTCAAATGGCTCAACTAGTTGCAGCGTGAACGCAGCGTGAGCAAGGCACCGTCGCCGCGCTCTGCGATGTGGCAGCAAAGGATTGCGTCAGAGCGTTGCGCAGTCCAGCGACTCCCACACCAAGCGACGTGGCAGCGACGGATCTCCCCTATATAACGCTTCCCGCTCGCTCCGTCTCAGCACGCGTGGGGAGTTTGGAGGTTGAGGCAAATATACCACCACTGAGTGTGCGACTTGACGGCCTACTACTGGCATACGGCCTGTCAACGGCCCGGAAAACTCCACTCGGTCTCATGGCAGCTACTGTAATTAAACAGCACCACCACCTCCACACTGGTCGACACCGTCCACTAGCTGTCCGCCTTCACACTATATGCCAGAAGTGTGAAGTGGACCTTGACGGTGTTGACCAGCTTGTGCAACCAACAAAAGCCCCTTGGGAGCCCAATGCCACCATTAATACAAAATGGCTTCCCCAACACAAGCCTGCCATGACCGAAGTGGAGATATGTCATCATTTCCGGGCTCTCGTCGCTAGCCTCCCTCCCTCCCTCCACCTTTACACTGACGGCTCCAAGTCGAGTGAATGTGTGGGTGCTAGTGTTTGGTCGCGTGAATGTGCCCTCAGGTTCCGACTACCTTCCCATACATCGGTGTTTTCCTCAGAACTTTTTGCTATTGATAAAGCCATAGATTATGCCCTAAATTCAAATCATAACGTAATTGTCATTTTCACGGACTCTATGTCAGCCCTTCAGGCGATAGAGTCCGGGCGCACGGATGCCAATGAAATCCAAGGCAGCATCATTAATAAGCTAAATTCACGCCGTAAGTCTTTCTCTTTGCTTTGGGTGCCTGGTCATTCGCGTATTTACGGGAATGAGCAGGCTGACATGCTGGCTAGGTCCGCTGCAGAGCTCGAGGGAGCGTGGAACCTCCGTCGAGATCTGCACTCATGTCTCTCGGCTGCAAAATCATCAGTTTACCTCCTGTGGCAAAGTCACTGGGACAGCCTCCATCTTCCCACTGTAAAACCCATCCTGGGCGAGTGGGCTTCCTCCAACCGCCCCACAAGGCGTCAGGAGGTGGTCCTCGTGTAAATGGTGAACGGGTGTTGTAATAGCTAGTTGGTCGACGGGAGAGAAAACTCGATACCAGTTAAGGTTATTTTTATTGATAAAATTTAGTATAATATATATATATATATATATATATATATATATATATATATATATAATAAAGAATTTAAAAAACAAATATCAATTATTGTATATGCGCACTGTCTGAAGACAGTGCGCGCCAAGTTGATGGTGTGCACTGGATTCCAGCGCAATATAATATATAATAATATTATAAAAGAAAAACATAAATAAAGAACATATAATAAGTATAATGAATATTGAAAAATATAATAAAAAATAAAGTTATAATAGTATGTGGTGAAGCAACACATTCTCACCAGAGCTGCTAACCGCACGTTCTCTAATGGTGTGTAGGGGAGACTTCTACAATACTCCCTCCTAGTGACGAGGGAGGGAGGAAATGAAAGCTTCCTGTGGTTGTTTGGAGTTCGCCTGGGACCAGTTCTCGCGTTGGGCGGAGGCTGGTGATGACTGTTCGACCATGCCGTTTGGACTGCGGGTGGTAGCTAGAAGTCCTGTAGCGGCGGATGCCGAGAGGATGTAGCGATAACAGGCAGAGTGTGGCAGGGGGGGCTGACGAGGTCAAGTGCCGAGTCATCATGGAGGCTTGACAGTCGGTGCAGGTGAAGTCCTCCCAGATGTGCTGTGAAGCTCAGATGCCAGGGTGAGAGGTCGTGAAGCTGACGGAAAGAGACGATCTGCATCTGTAGTTCCGTCAGCGTAGAGCGACCTTGATGCCTGGGAGTGTGAGAAGACGGCACGGCAGTGGGAGGGCGTCTGCTGGAGCATTGTCTGCACCGTACTGTACTATCTACGGGAGAGTAGAGTAATCCACAGAGCGATGAGTAATCCACAGGGCGATGAATAATCCACAGGGTGGTGAGTGGCGATGGTGGAGATCACTTTAACGCCGCGAGGCGGGGGGCAGGGGTTGGACATAATGTTGCACTGAGGGCGCAAAGGGGTGCGTTGAGGACACATAAGGCCGCGCTGAATGCGCATATACCCGTTATGATGACACAAGAAGGCGTCAGAGGATGTAGAGTGCGCGTGAGGCGGCTGAAGACGCAGTAAGGCGTCTGAGGGGGCAGGGCATAAGGCCGTGCCAATGACGCAGTGAGGGGATCTGATTGATTGATTGATTGATTGATTGG
>JAPQNM010002699.1:10000-15000 GCA_029783475.1 Metacarcinus magister
AATTCTCTCTGTTCACAGGAAGGTGTTGACTTTGTAAACCTGTGGGATGACTTTTATAATAAACCATTTATTTTCCAGTACGACGGACTGCACCTAAACAGCGTTGGAGATGCACGCTTGGGCAGACTTTTCAGTGACAAAGTTTTTCTCTATAGGTCAAAAAACGCCGAGCGAACGGGAGCAGCAACGACGTCGTAGTTGCTCCGTGTAATGCCACCGCTGATCCAAATACTAATGCCACTGCTGATCCAAATATTAAAGTTTGTTATGTAAATGCTCGCAGCATCAAAAATAAATTCACAGATCTCGAAGCTCTCGCCGCGATGGATCAGTACCAAATCATAGGAGTCACAGAATCATGGTTAGATACGTCGAACAGAGATTACATTGCAGAATTTCAGTTAACTGGTTATACAATCTTTAGCTGTGAAAGAGAGAACAGAATTGCTGGTGGTGTAATCCTATATATTCACAGCCCGCTCCATCAGATCTCCATTAAAACAGAACCCATCAACGGTGTGGACACAGCTTTTATCGAATTTAAGAGTAACTCAAGTAGAAAAATACTCGGATTGGTTTACAGACCTCCAGGTCGCACCGCTGAAATTGACCGTTTACTATTCGAATCAATCTCCGAAACAATTAGTCAATGCGAGACAATTATTATGGGTGATTTTAATTTGCCAGTAACGAGATGGGGAAATCCGTTACGATTTCATACAGGACACGATCTGTACACGAACTTATTAGAGAGCGAATCAAGCACCAGATCAGTAAACCGCTTACAATCTTATTCAATAAATCCTTAAGAGATGGTAAAGTTCCATCAGATTGGAAACGTGCAAATATAACACCAATCTTCAAAAAGGGAGACAAGTCACAACCTGGAAATCATAGGCCAATCAGTCTGACATCAGTTGTATGTAAATTAATGGAGACAATCATTCGTGACAATGTGGTGAAATTCCTTGAAGACAACGATATAATAAAACCCTCACAGCATGGTTTTCGTAATAAACGTTCATGTTTAACTAACTTATTAGACTTCTTCCACAATGTTTTTGACGCGTACGATGAAAGCAGAGCAGTAGATGTCATATATCTGGATTTTCAAAAGGCCTTTGATAAAGTACCTCATCAACGATTGCTTAATAAACTAATGACTCACGGTATCTCTGGTAGCATTAACAATTGGCTTCTGGACTGGCTCTCTGAACGCAAGCAGAGAGTAGTCTTAAACGGTGTCTCCTCTCAATGGTTAAACTTAAAAAGTGGCGTACCACAAGGTTCAGTGCTTGGTCCTGTCTTATTCTTGATATATGTTAATGACATAAATGATGGGATCACTTGCAAAATATCGAAATTCGCTGACGATACGAAAATTCTCAGCAAAGTAACTACGACAATTGACAGAGAAGTCTTACAATCAGACCTAGATCGACTAACGTCTTGGGCCAATAAATGGCAAATGAAATTTAACGTTGAAAAATGCAAGGTACTACACATCGGAAGAAATAATGATCACGTTCAGTACTCAATGAATGGTAAACCACTTTCTACAGTAAACAAGGAAAAAGATCTGGGAATCACAATATCAAACGATTTAAAACCCAGTCAACATTGCTCAGAGGTAGTTAAAACTGCTAACAGATTGGTCGGCTTTATTGGGCGTACTTTCGAAAATAAATCAGAAAAAGTCATATTAAAACTGCATAATTCACTAGTACGACCCCACCTTGAGTATTGCGTACAGTTTTGGTCCCCATATTACAGAAAGGACATTGACAAACTGGAAAGAGTCCAGCGAAGAATAACAAAAATGATTCCAAGGCTGAAAAATAAGCCTTATGAAGAAAGACTTAGAGAACTAAACTTATTCAGCCTAGAAAAACGAAGGATGCGAAGGGATGTAATTGAAATGTTCAAAATAATCAAAGGATTAGATAATATCAATACAGAAGATTACATTACTTTTGATCGATCAAATATAACAAGACATCATTCTTTTAAGATTACTGGTAAAAGATTCACATCAAACGAAGCCAAGCACTTCTTTTTCAATCGGATCGTGAACGTTTGGAACTCCCTACCCGCCAATGTCGTCGACAGTAAAACAATTACTACGTTCAAAAATAGACTTGACAAATATTTAGAAGCCAATCCACAACTAAAATACTATCCGTTAACGTAGCAAACTTTGAGTATGTTCATCCTGATGTACCTAACTTACGAAATGTCGATTCAAAAGACGTCGCTAGTGGCCTGACATCGCTTGCCAGGAAGTAGTGGTAGCAGTAGTGGTAGTGACAGTAGTGATAGTCTGGTCTTAGTTGGCCTTCCTTTCCCTGCCAATCATGGCTGGGGAGAGAAGCCTTCACCCTTACTATCCTGTATCCTTCACTCTAGATTAGATAGTGTAGTCTCACAAACAGCCTCGTAAGGGCCAGCAGGCCTGTTTCTGTTTGTTCTTATGTTCCTCCTCCTCCTGTTCTTCCCAGCACGGTCGCTAGCTCCCAATACCTCAACATTTTTGCTCATATCGAAATAACCAAGACGACTCTGTCCGTCCGCCGCCTACGCTCCGCCATCATTTCCTGAGATACTCGTGGATCAGGTGGCAAGACTTGGCCGCTCTCAGATGACTTAAGGCGTGACAGTAGTGTTCCCGAAGCGAGTTATTACACGCAGAAAATATTAGTGTTACGCCTACCCATACAGGGGGTGTGGGATGCTTTATTAGGCGAGATGGCGTACTTGAGAGAGAGAGAGAGAGAGAGAGAGAGAGAGAGAGAGAGAGAGAGAGAGAGAGAGAGAGAGAGAGAGAGAGAGAGAGAAAGAGAGAGAGAGAGAGAGAAAGAGAGAGAGAGAGAGAGAGAGAGAGAGAGAGAGAGAGAGAGAGAGAGAGAGAGAGAGAGAGATTTAATACAAGAATAAAAACAAGAACAGGAAGGAAGAAGAGGGGAATGAATAGAATGAGTGAGTAGTACCTTTGAGCAGCCTTGCACACACACATCCACCCTGCCTGTTCTACGGTCGTATGTTCCGCCTGACTCTGCCTCAGTTTCACTTACGCCTTCAATTACACCATGGTTTGTTTGCTGCCGAGTATGGTGATCAAGGAGTGGCTGTACCGTACTTTAAGCTCGCCCCTCCCACTCCTTCCCCGTACCTTTCTACCTGCTAGTCGTCTTCCATCCCCCCCGAGTTCTTGCTGCTCCGTGAAGGAATGTACTAACTTTAGCTGACGTAAGAGCAACCCAACCCCCGACCGCCTGTACTCTTGTAGCCGTAGATCTGGAAGCAGCTAACCGGAACTGGATTTAGGATTTTTTGGCGTCCAACACTTCCTCTTCCTCCTCCTCTTCCTCCTCCTCCTCCTCCTCCTCCTCCTTCTCCTCCTCCTCCTCCTCCTCCTCCTCCTCCTCCTCCTCCTCCTCCTCCTCCTCCTCCTCCTCCTCCTCCTCCTCTTCTTAATCTTCTTCTCCTCTTCTTCTTCCTTTTTCTCCTCCTCCTCCTCCTTCTCCTCCTCCTCTTCCTCCTTCTCCTCCTCCTCCTCCTCCTCCTCCTCCTCCTCCTCCTCCTCCTCCTCCTCCTCCTCCTCCTCCTCCTCCTCCTCCTACTGCTACTCTCTCTTTTTCTCTTTAGAAACTAGCATACAATGAATACGTATCAACATGCAATCAAGCTGACAAATTAAAGCTTCAAATAATCTGCCGCGAAACTAAGATATTGATAAAACGTGGCAAAAGAAAACAAAAAAACTTGAAGAATGTATAGCGGAAGCAAGTAAATATAATTCCAAACAATTTCATTTTTTCTTTTCTTTTGTTATCATTAACCGTTGGCGCCAGTAAGCTTATTGAGGCACAGATGGACTTGTCTCGCCTGTTATTTGGTGTAGGTTTTCAGATTTTTATAGTGACGCCTCAAATGTTTAGGTTCTCTCGTGAATATGTTGAGAACGTGCGAGGCTAATCACTGCTACAGCCTCAGACGCATATAAACGTTGTTAGTCCCGTCTGAAGACAGTATGGCAGCAATTTGGGTAGTCTTTGGCCACTCAGCGGTGATCTAAGAATGAAAAGTGGTCAGCGTATAACGGGGATTGGAACCCGGGACCCTAGGCACGCTCACCCAAGCGCTAGACCACTGTACCACCGCCTCATAGTAATGTGAATATAAAAAAAAGCCGTGGCTTGTGTCGTTGGTTCATTTGATAAAGAACATGGTAATCACACTAATGACGAAAATGAAATGGCAACAATCTTAAACAACTTTTTCGCATCTGTATTCACCGACGAGGATTGCGTACCATTACAACCACTTGATGTAAGAAGGACTCATAAAAGTTTGATAGTATGCTCATCGCAATTTCAAAAAGTGCTGCAAGCCACAAATTGACACCTGAACATAAATAGACACATGTATCTAGGAACGTCGCGAGAACGTGAAGTAGTGGGTGACAGAGCGATGTAACCATATATAGGTAGATAATCCATTGTATTTATAAATTTAGGTAATATGTTATTATGTACTACATATAATCTGATGCAATGTGCCTATAGGATGGTGCAATCTATTTTTTCCACTTTTCCCTAACACAGATGCCATAATTACCTTATCATCTTAATGACCTATTATATTTATCACCTATCCTTATATGCCTTTTAATTCAATAATAATTTGGCAGGCTGTTATGATATATGTAACACTGTTTCTTACCATATATAGTGTGTATTTAGGTAAGATAGTATATTACTCTTGACATGCCTCGCACTTGTTGTGACGTCACGCTACACACTATACCTGATTCGGAGGCTCCCCAAGTGCACCCGAGAGAGAGAATTATAAGAGAGACGAGTAGGTGTGAACGTCTGACGAGTTGGGTTTTGTGACACACCTCAGTGAATCAGTTACTTTGTGACTATACCTCCGTAACGAGTGACTGAGCACGTTACCTAATAAAGTGTAACGATTTATGTGCCTGTGACTGTGTACAG
>JAPQNM010002699.1:22500-25000 GCA_029783475.1 Metacarcinus magister
TTCAACGTTTGTAGTTACTCTACTCGTGATTTTCGTATTATCGTAAAATTTTGATACTTTATATGTGAGGCCAAATACTCGGCCCTGCTATAACGTCTCACCACTTAGATGATTTATCATTTATGACAACGCGTTGTTTTCCCTCGGAAAGGCAGTCTTCAAGTCACTTAAGAATTTTTCCTTTCTTTTGTGTGGGAGTAACATTTGCTTTTTTCCAGAATTTAAGGATTTATTGAATAGTATTGCAAGGGTTCTGCTGATTTTATATTTTGCCTGTTTTGAAACTCTTGGTGCAATACAATCAGGACCAAGAGTTTTGTTTACTTTAATTATATCAAGTGCTTTAGATACTACTTCCTCAGTAAAATCACAATCGCTTAAAGTTAGCTTGAGCTAGGGTTATTTTTTGGATTTCATTGAATTCTTCAACGGTAAAATCTAATGCAAAGTAATCATTTGATACTTCGGTCATTTTTAATTTTGTATTTGTTATTTTACCATTATCTAGGTAAAGTGGACCAATATTTGTTGTGATAGCTTTTTTCATTAAGTACGTAGCTGTACAAGTTCTTTGGGATTTAATTTAATCATATTTGCAGTATATATATATATATATATATATATATATATATATATATATATGTATATATATATATATAGATATATATATATATATATATATATATTCATATATATATATATATATATATATATATATATATATATATATATATATATATATATATATATATATATATCTATATATATATATATATATATATATATATATATATATATGTATATATATATATATATATATATATATATATATATATATATATCGAAATCTGTCTTACTTCGTCTAATTATTTGGGGTTTTTCCGAGTCTTATTCTTTCGTATTCTATTTTGTCGTTTTCATTTTGTGATGATAAATATTTGTTGTGTTTTATATGTAAAAATCCTGCCTCAATTTGACTGTTCTACCACATGATCTTGTTGTTTTTACGTGAAAGTTTTTTTACAAACTGGAATGCATAACATAACGACCCCATTTGAGATGTTATATTTAATTTTCGTCGATCAGTATCTGCCAAAATTTTAATTAACTTTTCAAAGTTCCTTTGCAATGTTTGTAGATAAGTTCTTCGTTCACGTTTTCTTGTAAACCTCAAGCTATATATGAAAAGCGACACTTTTATGATCACTGGTTCCGTATTTACGTTACTTACTAGACCGTCGTTTACTGAAAATATAAGGTTTAGTATATTGTTATCTCTCGAGGGTTTATTAATGTGTTGACTTAAAGAACTCTAACAAATTATTATATAAGTCGTGATCCATATGGGACTTTAGAAGATTTCCCCATGATGTCACAGGAAGATTAAAATATCTAAAAAGGACACTTTAAAATTAATTACTTTTACATTAAAAGGGCACTGGCCAAAGAAAAACGAAAACGTAAAAAAAAATCCCGCTTGTCGCTAGACCCTGCAAAGAAGACAGTAGGAGGAATAAAAACAATGGGTGGAATTCGTATAACATTAGAGGTGTCTTGACACTCCTCTTTTGAAAGAGTTTAAGTCATAGGCAGGTGGAAAAACAGGCAAAAGAAGAGAGTTCCAGAGTTTACTGACTTTACTTGCTTCGAATATCTCATCGTATCATTTTCTATAGCAAGTAATATTGTGTATGATGGTCTATAGATGAATTTCTTTGAATGTGTTATTAGTAGTAAAAAATGTAACATCTATGTTATCTATTTCTTTGGTTTGCAAAACTGTCGAGTTAAGACTTGCTTTCACGTAGAACAAAACACCATCTTTTTTTATTTCACAGCTCGCTGCTAAACATTGAGTAATTTGGTAAACTGCTAAAAAGTCTCTTATTTCTATGTTTATAAATGATTTCGATATGCAAATAATGTGAAATTCCTTAAATGTTGCAAGAGCTTCAAATTCTGAAAACTTGCTTTCGAGGGTGCTTACAAATCTTTAAGAAATTTTGTACGATGCTTTCTATATGGGTGGTGTTACTTACGTAGCTGAGGCTGTGTGAGGCTAGATACTTCTTTTTTCTCCTGAAATCAGAAACTTTATTACTTAGTAGCCTGCCAAGATTAGCTGCTCTATCTGGATTTAGATGCAGGTCATCGTTCCTGAAAAGGACAGGTTTATTACAAAAGTCATTTCAGCAATTTATTAAATTGATACCTTCCTCTATAAAAATGGACATAAGACGGTTATTAGTGCTGATTGGGCTTATTGTAGACAACTATTCCGGGGAAAGATTCCTGAAAGAATGATTATGTTAGATTCACAATTGTACAGTTGAATCATCTGCTTGTATTTCTCTAGCAGCTCGTCAGAGCTGGTGTTCATTATGTCATTTGTACCTGCATGAATTATTATAGCAGTATTATTAACAGCCATACTGGTTGTCTCATCGCAGGCTGCTGAGATAACGTCCAGACAACCACCAGGCATGAACATCCGTTTCCT
>JAPQNM010002700.1:0-15000 GCA_029783475.1 Metacarcinus magister
GCTGCAAGGAGGGTGGCGCCTGGCATTGTGCGGCAGCCGCCACCTCATCCCGCGTGAGGCGGGTTACGCTGCATGGAAGGAGAGGCCCTGGCCGTGGTGTGGTGCCTCACGAAGGGCAGGCTATTTTTGTTGGGGTGCCCCAACCTCACCATCGTCACCGACCACCACCACTTGGTTAAGCTGCTGAGTGACAGAGCCCTCACAGAGGTGGTCACCCCAGACTGTTCAGGCTGAAAGAGCAGATGTTGCAGTTCCGCTTCCAAATGCGGCACCGCCCTTTCTACGGCGTGAGAGACAGACTGGCAGTGACGCAGGACCTCATCACGTACACCTTCGAGCAGGGGTGTGTGAGGCTGGTCGTCCCAAGGCACTCCGCCGGCAAGTGGCTGAGAACCTTCACGCTGGTCACCAGGGACTGGACATGTTTCGGTGGGCAAGGCAGTGTGTGTCCTGACCGGGCTTGGAGGGAGACTTGCAACAGTACAAGTACAGAAGAGCTTCTGTGGCGACGTGCGAAACGCACGCACCTCCTCGCTAGCCTGCATAGACCCCGTCATCGGGGCGCCGCGAATAGCGGTCCTACAAACTGTGGGTGGACATGTTTTCCAGCAAGAGGCCTTATGTCATGGCTATGCAGATCGACTCTACGCGTGCTGTACTGTCCACTTCCCACACACGACGTCATCGCTGAGCTCAGGCACGCTTCGTTCGTATTTCTCCCATTGGGTGCACGACAGTATCCACTGATGGGGCACTAAGAAACAGTCAAAAAGAAAATAAATTAATAATGAAAAAACAGAAACAAATAAAACAGATGAATCTGACAGTGATGTAAATGGTAAGAGTTCTTCAAAGATGTGGGGGGTGCCGTTCGTCCCTGTCCCCATCCACGGTATAGGCAGACGCTGCCGTTCAAGCACCTATGAGGTTGATCATGTCCAACACGGCGCTGGTGCGCACTCTGGACACTACCAGCATGGCGCTGGCACCCGCCAGATCTCACTACTCCCTGAGGGGAATACCATTCGCTACGCGGCGCTCGCACCACGCAGGCACTGCGTGACGGGTGCCACAGGCACGATGGCGATCTGATGGTGGACCGGCAGTGGGCAAGACTTCTTCCGCAGCACGCGAGTAGCAGAGGGCGAGAACAGGAGTGCGCATCAGGGTCGCGCGCACACCTAGTAGCCTACCGCGCACTGACACCTGCACTGGATGCGTGTGCAGAATCTCAGGCTGACGAGGTTGTGGGACAGGACGGCATGTGGTAGAAGCACAACCTTGATCTGGCAGTACACGGTGCGGATGGCCGGAAGTGCATCCTCGCTCTCAGCACATGAACCACTCACGCGTGTGTACCTCTCACTCGCGACGGCTGACCTCATACACTCACCCCGCCCTCAGCTTCCACTCCATGACTCCACAGGCTCGCACATCCCACAGAGAGTCGAGGCGCCCACAATGGCTCGACGATTATGTATACACATGTCAGCCTTCTGTGCAGTCATCCTTTAGCATGGAAACATTGTACTGTATGTATGTGTTGTATTGAGATGTGTCACATCTGGGAGGAGATGCATGATTATGTGTACTTGCACACGGTACGATATGTTGGGCCACCCGGCCGCACCGAGAGGGGCTGGTGGGGGGGTCAGTCCTGAGCGGAATTATACACATACAGCACCTGAGTCCTTGGTCTCTTTCTCCTCGCTTGGACACCTTACACATGTTTACTATATCGAGCGGAATGAGAGGCGAGCCAGCCAATCACGAGGCGAGACTGGCAGACTGCTCGCACATGCTCGTGTGTGCGGGAAATAGCTGCGTGCAGGCCCTCCCTTACTTCTCCGGTCGATGTAAACAAAACCCCCCATCGGGGTTCGTCTGTAGCTCCGCTCGCTCATAAAAGGGGTAGGGCCTGTGATGGCGAGGAAAGGGAAAGCGCTGCGTTGTGATTGGCTGAGCTCGGAAAAAACAGCCGAGCAGGGGTTGCTGTTGAACGAGGGCTTGTTACATACCTTAAGGATCAGAAAAGTGTGCAAAACTTTTTAATCAGTGATTGAACTTGCAATGCAAGTAAAGCTAAGGGAGTACAGTGAATTTAATGTAAAAAATGTGACAAAAATGTTAATGCATTATTAAATTTTCTTTCTTCAATTATCTTATATTAGGTGTAATCTTACTGAAATTAATATATGCTCATGATATGCAGCAATGTGTCACGAACACGATGGTAGGCTCAGTTTTCCTTGATATTATCTGGTAGCTTGGTAATATCAGGTAAGAGTATAATAGTTCAATGGAATTAAAACGTGAAAATCCGCTTATCTTTTAAACGCCGACTTCTCGAGACCCGCACCTAGGCCAGTATAGAGCTCCTGCACATGATGTCACACCCAGATCCAGAATGTAAGCAACCGCCATCTCTGTGGCAGCCGACAACAATATTGGGGGTACAGTTACAAGCAAACACACCGTAAGACTTGCAATAAAATTGACCATTTTCACCATGGAAAATAGCTGCTGTGCATACAAATGTCACACCAGGCAATTTTTTATGGTAGATTCCGATGTGATTTAAATGAATTTGAAGATGTTCCAGTCGCAAATCGGAAGTGTCTATATACACGACCATACTGCAAATAACTATTCACTATGACAGTGTCCTATATACACGACCATAATGTAAATAACTATTCACTATGACAGTGTCTATATACACGACCGTAATGCAAATAACTATTCACTATGACAGTGTCTATATACACGACCGTAATGCAAATAACTATCACTATGGCAGTGTCTATATAGCTACACGACCGTAATGCAAATAACTATTCACTATGGCAGTGTCTATATACACGACTGTAATGCAAATAGCTTTTCATTATGACAGTGTCTATATACACAACCGTAATGCAAATAACTATTTTACGTATATGACAGTGTCTATTTACACGACCATAATGCAAATAAATATTCACTATGACAGTGTCTATATACACGACCGTAATGCAAATAACTATTAACTATGGCAGTGTCTATATACACGACTGTAATGCAAATAACTATTCTATATGACAGTGTCTGTTTACACGACCATAATGCAAATAACTATTCACTATGAGTGTCTATATACACGACTGTAATGCAAATAACTATCACTATAAGTGTCTATGTACACGACTGTAATGCAAACTATTCCCCGGGCGGAGTGGAAAACGTTGGGCGGTCTCCTTACATCCATGCCCCTGTCCACCCAGCAGTGAATGGGTACCGGATATTAGCCAGGGGCTGTGACCTGCCTTCTGGGATGGTGACCTGGTACCTGCCTCGGCGAGGTGTGCAAGGGTGCAGATACAAAGGCTATACCCACGATCCCAAGATACTCACTTGTCTTCTAGCTTTCTGGTTCACTACAATATAGTCCTCTAGCTGATTCACTCTTCCTTCCACACCATGTCACTTTCCTTTCACCCATGGTCAAATTGAGGATTTCTAGCTCATTCACCTCTGCAAAATCTAGCAACAATTGGCCATTCCCATTCACTTCCTCGCCTAGTATTCCTATGTGACCATTCATATCTCCCATCACAATCATACTTTCACCTTTACTCTGTTCTATTATTCTTTGTACAATTTTATACTTCCTTTCATTCTCAGCTCTCGCTCCTGTTCCTTCCACCGTCATATAGCATACTACCACCAGAAAACTTTCTTTCCCCTTACCTCCCTTGTATTCTAACCGTGCTGCCAGAATATCTTCACTCATTTCACACTTTCCTATATCAAACTCTTCTACCTCTATCCCTGCATCTACTCTCACGAGCACACTTACCCCACCACCTTTCTTCTGCCATTTACTCCTACCCTTACTAATCATATTGTAGGTCTCTGAAGTTAAATCTACTCTTTCTCTCATTTGAGTTTCTGTCACACCGACTACATCAATGTTCCATTCATTCATTTCCCTGCTGAGGTCTTTAATTTTTTCCACATTCCAACCTCTCACATTCACACATGCCAACATTACATTTCCTCTCGTTCCTTGGAGTCAATCCCTTGCATCCACCTTCTTCCCTTCCCTCAGCCTGCACAGTCTCTCCGTTGCACATATCCATTCTATCATTCTTCCACTCATAAATTTAACACCTTCCCCATTTAGGTGCACTCCGTCCCTACCAAAGGCCTCCTATCGGAGAGCACCGTCCATGTCCATGAAGCTAACCCCATAGTCCCCTGCATCCTTGCACTCAATTTTAATTTTCAAAACCTCCTCTATTAGTCTCTGTTCTCATCTCTTCATACTCTTTGTTTTCCCGTGGGCGTCGCATAACTCCTACCACTGCCACACTTACCTTCTTTTTGTCCCGCTTAACCTCCCGCAGGCAATCCATAATCTTTCCTACAGTTTGTTGGGGCCCCAGCCTCCTAAGGCTGTTACCTCCTCCCTGCATCAACACCATGCCCTCTGCTATCCCCTCCACACTCTTCTTCACTTCCTCCACAACTTCCTCTACACCCTTACCACCCAGGCACTTCAGCAAACTTTTATCCCCTTTCATGGCCACATGTCTGCCTACATTTCTCACTATACTATCTCCTATGCATAATATCGGCCACTTCTTCACCTTCTTAGTCTTGGCTAGGAGTGTGGGCAGGTGTCGCCACTTCCCCATCCCGTTCAAGGCAAGCATTGGCCACAGCCCCGCCTGGGATCTGGGCAGCAGGTCCCTCAACCTCCACTACTTCTTCCTCACTTACAGCTTCTTCCATTGGCGCTGGCGCAGCAAGCTTTAAACCACCTAGGTTACCTGTCTTGGCCTTACTAGCGTAACTAGTCCCAAGCTCCAAACCTAGACTCCCTTTCTTACCTGCCTCGGTTTTTTTCTAAGTCTCTCATTTTCTCCATTCTACTTTTATTTTCACTTTCCAGGGCTCTTATACATTCCTTCAAGTCTGATGTTTCCTGCTTAAAATCTTCCACTTCCCTCTTCCTCACATTTTCCTCCCTATCTCCCCTAGCCTCCCTATCTCCTCACTACTCTTGACTAACTGTTTCTTGCATTTACCACGGAACCACATCTCTTTTTCACACTCCTGTAGCATTTTGTACATCTTATCAGTTGTATTTTCACAACTGATGTGTGCCCATCGCTTGCAGTTATCACACTGCAAGCCTTTATCATTGTCCAAAACACTCTTCTTACACCCCTGGCATTGGTCCACGTTGTTAATTATAAGTTCCTCACATTTCCCACATACTCCATCTACACTCAATTTCCCAGTGAAACTGCATCCTCTACAACTTCCTTTACCCCTTGCTCCACTTCCTTTCTTAATTGACTCACCCATTATTAGTCTAAACACGTACCGTCTCTCCCGCGCTTCCGTCTTGTTTACCTTTTACTTGGGAAATATAGCTAATGTTCGTCTTGAACCCATGTTCGGCTCCACCCGACATCAAATCTGGTTTTAGTCGTGTTTTGACTATCAAAAGCCAGTAACAAATCTATGAGGGGTCTACCAAAATAAGTTATAATTAAAAGGTGTCCATCGGAAAAAAATAATTGAAAACCCCTGATTTATGCGAACAACTAGTTCTCGTGAATAATGAAATTTCAAGAACAGGTTCTTACGAACCGGTACGAACCGGCTAGATTATATTACTGATGACGCCTCGTTTATCTTCTTTCTATCGGATGTTGAGAGAAACAGAGGCTATTGCTGCCACTGTCTTAATGCATATAACATTACAAATCCCGTTTAGGACAGTGTCATGGCAGCAATTGAGTAATCTTTGGCCACTCGGTGGTAATACCAAAAAACTGTATTTTCCCCCATATTATAGGGACTGAAAGTAAACAGCCCTCTAACCCTTATACAGAAAAGAAACAGCAGCTTCCACACAACACACTGGACAAGAGGAGAACAACTAAAGCACCAGCACAACACTCCCACACTAACACTACTGACTCAGACAATTTTGAAAAACCCAACGCATGGATGGAACCACTGCGGAACACCAACTCGCCCATGCAAACAGAACAAATGAGCCCTTTTTTAGAGAAGGCCACGGAGAAAAATTCTGGAAATAGAAAGGAGATCACATAAAACAATGCAATACATTTGGGAAAGAATAGAAAAAATGGAAATAAGACAAAAGGGCTACACCAACCAACTTTGGAACAAAGCACCTTTCTCTACAGCAACATCAAGGTTCTCAATCACAAAACAAAGCAGGCCAAAATTCCAATGTTAAAAGAACTAGCTCACCAGGAAGATTTATTGTTCTTGGTGTTAACTGAAAACACACCTAAATGGAGACCACCTAGAAGTTGAGGTTGGTATAGACAAATACATCATGTTCAGAATGGATAGACAAAACAGGTCACGGGGGTGTTGCTAACTATGTCTGAGACGATCTTGCAGCAAGCACAGAGCTGTTAGACTCTTTTTTTAAATGGGACAACAGAGCTGATGACCTTGTATATAAAGCAGCTGGACCTGATTATCACAACAGTGTACAGACCACCTAACACCACGCTGCACCAGTTTGAAGAGGTCCTCAGGCGATTATCAGATACGCTGCAAAAACTTCCTAAACAAACAACAGAAGTAATAATTGCAGGTGATTTCAATTTGCCTCACCTCAAGTGGGAAGATGAAAAAGTATATTGAAGCTCTTATGAAGACAAGCAACAACCCGCAGCACTGATCAAGATAATGGAGAGTAATTTCCTTACACAGATCATCGCCAACAATGCAGCAGCTGGCCCTGATGGCTTCCATGTCAAATTACTAAAAAACTCAAGAAAGAACTGGCTAAACCTATCCATATTCTATGGAGCTCCTCACTGCAGACTGGCACTATTCCAGAACTACTCAAGACTGCCATAATCACACCTATCCACAAGGGAGGCAGCAAGGGATCAGCTAGCAAGTACAGACCAGTGGCATTAACATCCCACCTTGTCAAAATTTTTGAGACGGTTGTCAGAAAAAAACATAGCACACTACCTCGAAAGAAATGGAGCGCTCAACAACGGACAACATGGCTTCAGACAGGGACGCTCATGCCTGTCCCAACTGCTTCTGCACTATGAAAAAATCCTTGAGTATATCCAAGATGGTCAAAATACAGATGTCATCTACTTAGACTTTGCTTAAGCCTTTGACAAGGTTGATCATGGAATACTCCTGCACAGACTACGAGCCCTGGGAATTGAGGGACCACTTGGGAGCTGGATTCATAGCTTCCTAACGGAAAGAACCCAACGAGTATCAGTCCAAGGGGAACTGTCTGACCAAAGTTAAGTCCAGAGTGGAGTACCACAAGGGTCAGTTCTTGGGCAGCTCTTCTTTATAATCCACATCGACTCTGACTTAGAATATGCTGAAGCATCGTCATTTGCAGATGACACAAGAATAAAAAAACAAATAACAAGTGCAAAGGACACCCATAAGCTTCAGGATGACATTAACAAAGTGCTACTTTGGGCAGCAGCAAACAACATGGCATTCAACGATGAAAAATTTGAAGGCATTCGCTATGGGAAAAATGAAGAAATTAAGAATGAAACTGGCTATTCGATAAACAACCAACACGTGAAGGAGAAAGAACACGTCAAAGACCTTGGTATCCTCATGAGCAGCGATGCCACTTTTTATCACCAAAATAGCAGAATCAGCCAGATGTCTGAGTGGATGGATACTGAGAACTTTCACCCCTAGGGAAGAGCACTGCCTGAAGACCTTGTGGAAAGCCCTTGTGGTGTCCAGACTGGAGTATTGCTGCCAACTCTGGTCTCCACATACCATCAAAGAAATAGTTACCCTGGAAGCTCCCCAGAGATCCTAAATCCAAAATCCATGGAGTGCAGCACCTCAACCATTGGGAGAGACTGAAACAGCTCAACATGTACTCCATGCAGAGGAGAAGAGAACGGTACATCATCCTCTATGTATGGAAAATGATAGAAGGCAGAGTACCAAGTCTTGGCATCACAGTGACCCTAAACCCAGGACGGGGCAGGCTGTGTTACATCCGACTGGTGTTATATACGTATTAAAATCGTAAAAAGAACTACGGAAAAGTCAGGAAGCAGAAGGGTGGTCCACCGAAGCTGAAGCTAGTCGACGGCCACAGCCCCAATATAATGACACGGTGCCCCCGAAAAAGCCTACAAAAACATGGCATGCTCCTGCTCCTCCAAAAAAAAAATTCTCACTCAGCCCATGGCACCCCAGGTGATCAACGCCCCTTTTGTATCCTGCATAAAAGTGCTTCATATTCAACTGAAAAATGCTTCACAGTCATTAACTTGTGGACTAAAGGACTTGACATTCAGCCCACTAGAAACAAGGGACCCGGTTATAATAAACACGTCGGGGGAAGCCATAAGCCCTTTCCATCACAGGCCAAGTTAATAAGAGGAGGAATGAAAAATAAAAAAGACTGCCATGATATCAAAAGATGATGTCATTTATGCTTCTATATTAGCAGCTTGCAGTCAAGCCAATATAATGGCATTATCAATTAAAATGGGTAAAGTAAAAGCTTCGTTGGCTTTCGACACCGGCGCAGCAGTTAATGTGCTCTCTGAAAAAGCATACCATACACTAAAACGCGCTTTTCGTGGAAGCCGATTTTTCTTCGCCCAAATGACCTTAACTTAACGGGTGTTAATCGCGAACTTTTAAATATTTTAGGTATTGTTCGTCTCCCCATCTCCCTAGGAAAAGGTACTTTAATCAAATGTTTGAACTTTTACGTCGCATCTAACTTCTCGTTACCCACAGACGTGTTAATAGGTTTAATGTCGATGAAGTAAAACAAAATGGAAATTCATCCTAATAGTAACTTAATTAGATACCAAAATAAAAGCTTTAAGGCCATGGATCAACCCATGTGTCTTGCTTCTGAGTGGGAAAATATTTTTGAGGATAATAAAAGCATTTTTAAAGCTCAAGCTGTGTCTACACTCACGGAGACTAACCTGGTATCTGAACCTAACAGAGATAGAATTCCATTTCAATCAAATGATCCCAACGATAATTGGACCACTGTGAATGCCACGGTAATTGGGAGTCATGAGATTCCCCACCGTGTGGCCATGCATATTCCAGTGTCAATTCCACAAGCCACCGTAGGTTATGATATTTGCCTAGAAGGCCCTAGTCATATAAAAAGGCTAGTTGTAGAATCCACACTTAATACGGTTCGTAAGAGACATAAGACGGTCGCCCTTGTGGTAAATACTACCGGCGGTCCGAACAAACTTAAAACTGGAGTCCTACTGACTAAAGCGTTAGTTTTTGACCGAACCATTAGAGTTCCCTGCTTCGTGTCTCGCCTCTGTTTATCAAAATACAAGCGTTAATAACAGGGCTTCTGTACCAACTTTAAAATCATGTGTTCCTGTAGCAGACTATCTCGTGTTACGGCACTCGCTGTTAGAACTTTTAAACCAATACCGTGATGTTATTGCCTTACCCGGAGAAGCTTTAGGTGCTACTGATTTCACGGAACACCACAGAAAACCAGGAACTCAGCCTATCTATGTACCTGCTTATCGATTACCCCACAGCAAAAGGGAAATAGTCGATAATCAAATTAAAGAAATATTGGATCAGGGTGTTGATCGAACAGCATCCCCATTCACCGTAAAAACTCTCCCTTATTTCTCGTACCTAAAAGGACGGAACTTATAGGCCTGTCATAGATTTTAGGCGAGTCAATCAGGTAACTTTCTATATCATTAACCGTTGGCGCCAGTAGGCTTATGTAAGTACAGATGGACTTGCCTCGCCTGTATTTGGCATAGGTTTTCAGATTTTTATAGTGACGCCTCGAATGTTTACGTTCTCTCTTGAATATGTTGAGAACGTGCGAGGCTAATCGCTGCTACAGCCTCAGATGCATATAAACATTGTAAGTCCCGTCTGAGGACAGTATGACAGCAATTTGGATAGTCCTTGGCCACTCGGCGTGTGATATCAAAGAATGAAAAGTGGTCAACGAATAACGGAGATTCGAACCCGGGACCCCAAGGTCGCATACCCGAGCGCTAGACCACTGTACCTGAGGACGATAGGTATCCTCTTCCTGTTTTAAGTGATTTGTTGATGTCTCTCGGACAAGTAATACATTTTTCAGTAGCCTTGATCTTATAAGTAGCTATTGGCAGGTGCCCATGAACCGTGAGTCAAAGGAGGTCACAGCATTAGTACCCCTTCAGGTCATTATGAGTGGCTCTGCATGCCCTTTAGACTTAAATCAGCCCCAATAACTTTTCAGAGGATGATTAATAATCTGTTTTCCGCCACACCATCCATATTAAGCAAAAATGTTATGTATATCTGGATGATGTTATAATTTGTAGCAAAGATGTGGAGTCTCACTTGGCTATTTTAAAAGTCGTGCTCCTCAAACTTAAAGAAGCAGGTCTTAAAATAAAACTATCTAAACGTGAATTTCTTAAAAGTAAAATGACTTTTTTGGGTCATATCGTCGACGGCCACGGAATCCACACTATGGATGATAAAATACTTGCAGTTAAAAGGTTTCCTCAACCCCAAAGTGCAGATAACGTCCGTTCTTTTCTTGGGTTGTGTGGATACTATAGACCTTTTATAAAAAAAATTGCATATATGGCATTGCTAGTAAGTGAATCCATCAAGGTTAAAGGGTATGATAACAGCAAACCTTCATGGATTCACTCCTAATTGAGCTTAGTCCTCCGAGTAAGACGTCATAGCTGCTCATAATTCCTAAGCTGGCCCCTTCCCTTCCTCCCTTCCCCACCTACACAACCCTCGCCGATTTGTAAAACAAGTGGATACAGAAGTGACTGATCTGCTTGACGTCAGAATAAAGCATGACTCACGATCTTAATGACGGCAAAAAGCTGATCAATTTTTTTTTACTGCTGCTGCTCCTTCAATTATTATTACTACTACTACTACTACTACTACTACTACTACTACTACTACTACTACTACTACTACTACTACTACTACTACTACTATTACTACTACTACTACTACTTCTACTACTACTACTACTACTACTACTACTACTACTACTACTACTGCTACTTCTACTACTACTACTACTACTACTTCCACTACTACAGCTATAACTACTACCATAAAGGATAACAATACTAATTATACTAATAATGATACTACTACTACTACTACTACTACTAATAGTAATACTGATAATGATAATGATAGTAATAATAATGATAAGAATAATGAGGATAATAACAATGATATAAATAGTAACAATAATAATAATAATAACGTAAAAAGTAATAACAATAAAGAAAATAATAATAGTAATAATGATAAAAATAATAGTAATAATAATAATAATAATAATAATAATAATAATAATAATAATAATGATAATAATAATAATAGTAATAACAATAATAACAATAATACAAGTAATAATAATGATAATTATAATAATGATAATAATAAGGATAATAATAATCATAATAATAATAATATAAATAATGATAACAATAATAATGATAATAATAATTATAATATTAATAATAATAATAATAATAATAATAATAATAATAGTAATAATAATAATATTAATAACACTAATAATATTAATAATAATATTAGTAATAATAACAATAATGGAAATAATAAGAAAAATAATAATAAAAAAATTGTAATAATAATGCTAATAAAGATAATAATAATAATAATATTTATGATAATAATAATAATGATAGTAATACTAATGATAATAATAACATTGATAATAATATCAATGATGTTAGTAACAATAATATCAATTATAATAATAAGAAATTTAGGCAAACAACAGTAAAAACTCGTCACATTACCAAGTTGGAAATAAAACATAATGCACTTTCATATACTACATCAGTTATCAAAGATTTTAGGGTAAACGAGCTATTTTTAAAAATTTTATATTACAATGTTTAGAAAGGCATTATAGGGATTGTGTTCTGTGATACACTAATCTTTCTTTTGCTTACAGAAAAATACAATACCATATAACTAAAGCTTCTTAACTTTTGTACGTTGTGCTGGTAACTTGTATCAACAGAATTATAATACTCTTATATTTACGTATATTTAAAAGCATGAGCCTAGTTTTACTTCATTTATACATTGTGTCTTCTTGGTTCAATTTTAAATGTCGTTTCGTATGAGGAGTTGTATGAAAAGTTCCTTGACTGCATTTACTTCAAAATAGTGCAGTACGTTACATCATAAGTCATCAAGTCATTCCGAAACTTTTCCTAGTACTTGCCTACTAATGCAAGTTACCTGAATAGGTGGCGCCCTTAGGAGTGTTTTTTTTGGAGGGATTTTTAGCCAAAGTAACTTTCGAGGACTTCCTGGCATTGTGTTGTCGCGCTGTCATGGCCTCCAGGCAGGTGGTGATGTCACTTGTGGCGGCCTCCGTCTTTTGTTATTTTTTTCTATATCATAAACCGTTGGCGCCAGTAGACTTTTATGGAGGCACAGATGGACTTGCCTCTTGCCTGTTATTTAGCGTGGGTTTTAGATTTTTTATAGTGACATCTCGAATGTTTACATTCTCTCTTGAAATATGTTGAGAACTAGAGAGGCTATTGCTACTAAAGCCTCAGATGCATAAAAACATTGTAAGTCCCGCATGGCAGCAATTTGGGTAGTCTTTGGCCACTCGGCGGTAATATCAAATAATGAAAAGTAGCCAGCGGATATTGGGGGATCGAACCCGGGACCTTAGGTTCGCATGACCAAACGCTAGACCACTTTACCACCACCTCCCCATCTAATCGCGGGACCCTGGCGGGGCCTCCGAAAAGCGAAATGTATTTCGGAGGAGACACACAGTCCAGGACAGTCACCCACCAGGATCGCAGAGGTCCTGATCCTGGTGGGTCACTGTCCTGGACTGTGTATCTTGGACGGGAGGCACCGTAACGCGCAAGCCGTGCCGTGGTGCTCCCCTTACAGCTGTCGGATGCTTTCCCCGCCCTAGCCGATGACGTGACGCCGCTGTTTGGGTATCATTGCCACATACATTTATAAAGTTGGCGGTCCTGCTTTGCCTACAGCACCTGAGCTTTGATGCCCTGGAAGTAGTACTTAATAGTCTGTGCAGCAGCAGCCACACGATCTTGGGTCCCTCCAAGATTACGCTGGAAGTCTGAGAGTCATGCGGTGGCGGCACTGTAACGCGCTCGCCGCGGTGCTCTTGCTGCAGCTCTCAGAGGGTGTCGCCACGAAGATCTACCACGTGGCACCGCATCTTGGACGGCACCTCCACGTACACTTTCACCTCATCCTCCTTCCAAGACTGTCGGATCATCTGCCGCTCCTCATCCACACAAGGCAGTTTCCTCGATGTTAGTTTTTGTTTTGTTTTCTTAGTCTGTGTCTTCCAAGGCCTTCACCTCCTGTTTCACGTCCTCCACCTTCACTTCACAAATCATTAGAGATCTGTAATTCTTTTTCTTAGTCTTTCATTCGACAAAAGTCTACTGATCACCATCCTCCTCTCTGGGCACAAACTCATTCCTACCTTTCCTAGTCAACTGCTTGCCATTTTTTGGGTTTGCAAGTATACATGATCTGCACTAAGTCTTCTTTCATTTCATCTTTCATTTCAACAAAAATCTGTTACACCATTATGATCTTCTTCATCAAGATCAGTTGCCAGCACCTTTTTTATGCAGTCAACTGTAGCAACTTCAGTATCATACACTACATGATATCGTTCATCAACCTCAAAAGTCTGCCTCCGTTCTTTGTATACTTCTTCCACAGCCTTAATAGCCAGCTCCTCTTCTTTGCGTTCTTCCACAGTCTAATTTGCCTACTCCTCTTCTTTCATGATCTCTTCAATAGTGTTAATATGCTCAACACTGTACCTCTGTTCTTTGTATTCCTTTTTAATACACTCAACACCCTCTTTCAAACCTTTCTCAGCAGGTTCAACTGCCTCCTCCTTTTGCATGCAGTCTGCTGCAACTGACTAGAAAGTCTGCTTCTTTTCATTGGATTCTTCAACTGCCTCAACAGCCTGTCCATATCCTTTGCAGTCTTCTTCAAAAGGCTGAACATCTAACTACTTCTCCTCTTCACATTCAGTTATACGAAGCTCAGCTGCCTGAAGCTTTTCCACAGATTCATGTTCATGTTCATGTTCCGTCATATTTTCAAGGACAATTGACTTAATCAATGATGCAGGCAATTTTCTACTGTATAAATTCGCATCACTTACTAAATGCTTGAAAATCTGTATCGTACAAAAAAATCGAAAAAATGCTATAATATTACAAATTTTACATGATAGAAGACACTAAACACATAACAAACTATCATTCAATATGCCTTTTGTGTGTAGTATACAAGCTTGTTACAAAAGTACTCACTAATAGGATTTGAGGAACTCTGGAATCAAACCAGCCGAGAGAGCAAGCATGATTCTGGAGTGGTTAATCAACAACTGACTACTTCTATGTCATTAATCGAGTATTTGAAAAATAGACAAAATACTCTAAGCATGGCTTTCATAGACTATGAAAAAAACTTTTCACTCAACGGGAAACCTCAGCAGTTATGAAAGCATTCAGGAGACAGGGAGTAAAGGATATACATATGAAGATATTAGAAGACATCTATAAGGAAAGCACTGCAAAAGTACATAAGAGCAGTACTAGAATACAATTACAGATAAAGGTCAAAATGAGCAGCATTTTATCTTTCCTAAACTGTTTACAGCAGTTTTAGGGAAAGTTTTTAATAATTTAGAATGGGAAAGAGCTGGAATTCAGGTCATTGGAGAATAACTAAATAATCTTAGATTTGCTGATTTTATTGTTCGAATAAACGAATCGACAGATGAATTACAGCAAATGATTTTGCAGTTGCACAAAGAAAGCCAAACAGTGGATGTAAAGATGAATATGAAGAAAACTAATCTGATGTTCAACAGACCCTGAATCA
>JAPQNM010002700.1:22500-25000 GCA_029783475.1 Metacarcinus magister
CCGAAGCTCCATGGATGTTATTGTGAGACAGTTTGAGTCTAGGATTGCTACACTGGAAGCCTCGGTGAGGGACTTAACTAAGAGTCTGGAATTTACCCAGGCACAAGTCCATGACCATAATGGAGAGCTTAAACTACTACAAAAGAGTGAGAATGAATACAAAACTATGATTGAAGAACTGAAGCAACGAACCCAAGAACAAGAAACAAGATTGAACAATCAAGAAGATTACAGCAGGAGTAGCAACCTCCGTATCAACGGCGTAAATGAACAGTGTGCAGGTGAAACCTGGGAACAGACCTCCACATTAGTAAGTACCCTCCTACAGGACAAGTTACAATTGCCTGCACTGAACCTCGAGTGACCTCACCGGGTGGGACCAGTAGTTCCCTCTCGCCTTCGTTTAATCGTCATGCGATTCGAGAAGTTCAGTGACCGCGAGGCTGTGCTACGAAACTCCAGAAAATTAAAGGGCACCGGGATTTTTATCAAGAAAGACCTCTGTGCTGCATCCCAAGAAATAAAACGCAGACAACTCCCACAACTACACCAGGCCAGATCGGAGGGGAAAATTGCCTTTTTCAAGCATACCAACCTGATTATTAAAGAGAGAATGAGCCATTCAATGACGCATTCTGATTCTACTAGAAACTTGACCTCTGGGCCCAGGGCTCCCGACTGACGGAAATTCGTCTGCTAAACGGAAGAAAACGACGCTCTACGGACAAGACGTCCTCGACGGAAAAATTTCCGTTTCCTCTTCATTTTTTTGTAAATGCTAAAATGAATTACAATACACCTTTTATATGAAAGATATTACTTCGTATGATTTTTCCTCCTATATTGTAGATATAGTATACAGAATGTTAGACTAACTTATAGGTGTTACTACGCAAAAAAAGAATAGTATTATTTATATCCGTTTTCTTTCTCCCCTAATGTTTAGAGAACGGCGGAATCTCAGCTAAGGAAAAACGGCTGCCTTGCCTCTGGCGGCTTCGGGACTTATGCTGGCTCGACCCTCAGTACTACTGGTGGCGCGGCGTTAGTGGAACCTGGTCCTACAGATGGGGCTGTGGACGGGGCTCCTGCTGGTTCCCGTGGCGCTGGACACGTACCGCCTGGTGCTGTGGGGACTGTGACTGAGGCATCTGCTGGTGCAGGTGATACGATGTGTGCGGTTGCTGGTGGCTCCAGTGATGGCGGCACTAATGGTGGCAAGGCAACCGAAGATGTGGCCACTTACGGTGGCGTGGTGGCTGGCACTTCACCTCAAATAAGAACTTAAATAGGTCTCCGAGAACGTAGGAAGATTAACTATAGTTTTTAACAATTTCCACAAATTACTTTACTACTATGTCATTAACATTATATTCTGAACTACCTTTTGCGTATATAAACAATGATGACTTGATTACTCTACTTAGTTCTGACAATTCATCTCAGCCATACGAGTCTTTTGATCCATCCGCTATACTGAATGAACTAGCTTTTGCATCCCTAAATAATTATTTATTGTACTATGTTATTTTCACTCCTGTATTTTTTAGCATTGGAAATAATTTAAACTCTGAATATGATCCATTCGTTACTGAAGATAGTAAATATAATAATGACTTAGACATAAATGAATTTTATATAACCAAGAGATCCATTAATGTTCCGAAAACCAATTACGTTTTTCTTGACGACCTTTCTGTACTTAGTAATAAGGCTTTTACAATATCTAATATGAACATACGATCCATTTAAAAGAACCTTCAGTTTTTAAAGACACAATTATGCATAATTCATCATCAATCAATATAAATGTTCTTGGCTTCACCGAAACTAGGCTAGATCATCACCTCTCACCACACTATAAACTTCATGGATACTGCATGTATACAAATTCCCGAAACATTCATGGTGGTGGTGTTGTTATGTATGTATCGAACAATTATGTCTCATCTGTGCAAAATGAGATAACAATCTCAGACTCTTATATCGAGACCATAGGCGTTGAAGCTACAGTTAATGCAAGGAAGTATTTATTCTTATGCATTTATAGACCCCCAAGTGGAAATATTAATAGTTTTCTGAATACTTTGACTTATATTCTCTCCTTAGTAAATAATAATAGATATCAAGGTATATATATTTTCAGGGACTTCAATTTAAATTTATTGAAAAATAAGGAAAATAATGTTTCTGAATTTATTAATTTGATGTATTCTTTTTCACTTTTTCCTTTAATAACTAAACCAACTCGAGTCACCAGCACTTCAGCAACACTCATAGACCACATATGGTCGACACAACTTGAACAAAACACTGGTAACTATATCATTCAAACTGACATTTCTGATCATTATACCACTGTGTTCCAGTTTAAACTTGAACATGCAAAACAGGAACCTCATTTTATTTATAAAAGATTGGTTACTACAATCTCGATGGAAAAATTCACTAATGATCTTGCTCTTGTTGATTGGAATCCCATACTAAATTCAAAATATTT
>JAPQNM010002708.1:0-2500 GCA_029783475.1 Metacarcinus magister
GCAATGATATTTCCAATGTCTCTAATAGCTTTCGAGAAAATGAGGAGGGAAGTCATGTTTTTATATAAATATAAAGTTTTATTTTACTGCGTAATTATGAGTCATAGAACTAAAATTCATAATGATAGTTGTACAGTATAGTTAGGTCTATCAGATGCTGCAATGATATTTGCAATATCTCTAATAGCTTTCGAGAAAATGAGGAAAGTCATGTTTTTATATAAATTTAAAGTTTCATTTTATTGCGTTGTTATTAGTCATACAACAAATATTCATAATATCAGTTATACAGTTTAATTAGGTCCATCAGATGCTGCAATGATATTTCCAATATCTCTAATAGCTTTCGAGAAAATGAGGAGGAAATTCATGTTTTTTATATAAATATAAAGTTTTATATTACTGCATAATTATGAGTCATAGAACAAATATTTATAAATACAGTTGTACAGTTTAATTAGGCCTATCAGATGCTCCAATGATATTTCCAATATCTCTAATAGCTTTCGAGAAAATGAGGAAATCAAGTTTTTATATAAATATAAAGATTTATTTTACTGTCTAATTATGAGTCATAGAACAAATATTCATAATTACAGTTGTACAGTTTTATTAGACCTATCTGAGGCTGCAATGATATTTCCAATATCTCTAATAGCTTTCGAGAAAATGAGGAGGAAATTCACTTTTTTATTTAAATATAAAGTTTTATTTTACTGCGTAATTATGAGTCATAGAACACATATTCATAATTACAGTCGTGCAGTTTAATTAGGTCTATCAGATGCTGCAATGATATTTCAAATATCCCTAATAGCTTCCGAGAAAATGAGGAGGAAAGTCATGTTTTTATATAAATATAAAGATTTATTTTACTGCGTAATTATGAGTCATAGAACAAATATTTATAATTACAGCTGTACAGTTTAATTAGGCCTATCAGATGCTGCAATGATATTTTCAATATCTCTAATAGCTTTCGAGAAAATGAGGAGGAAAGTCATGTTTTATATAAATATAAAGTTTTATTTTACTGTGTAATTATGAGTCATAGAACTAATATTCATAATAACAGTTGTACAGTTTAATTAGGTCTATCAGATGATTCAATGATATTTCCAATATCTCTAATAGCTTTCGAGAAAATGAGGAGGAAAGTCATGTTATTTTTATAAATATAAAGTTCTATTTTACTTCGTAATTATTAGTCATACAAGAAATATTCATAACATCAGTAATACAGTTTAATTAGGTCCATCAGATGCTGCAATGATATTTACAATATCTCTAATAGCTTTCGAGAAAATGAGGAGGAAAGTCATGTTTTTATATAAATATATGGTTTCATTTTACTGCGTAATTATAGAGGAGGAAAACGAGGGAGGGAGGTAGGTCCCTATGGAATTAAGGAATTGACCCCTTTTGCCCTGGATGTCCAGGAAGCAGTGGAGGCGATAGTACGACTGATTAATTTCACTTCAGCGAATTTCGGTTATCAATAATTGACGTTCTCGTTGTTGTTCTCGTTGTTGTTGTTGTTGTTGTTGTTGTTGGTGTTGTTGTTGTTGTTGTTGTTGTTGCGTTTGTTGTTGTTGTTGTTGTTGTTGTTGTTGTGTTTGTTGTGTTTTTTTATTGTTGTTGTTGTTGTCGTCCCCTTTTCTTTTTTGTATATACCTGTTGTAATTAATTTCCTCTGTGTCTGTATTCGTTCAATTCGTCGAAGGTGAATTTATGGAATTTCCTGAATGAGGCGAAGCGTGGATGGTGCGGTGAGGATTATGTGAGGGAGGAGGGAGGAGTAGGAGGAGTAGGAGGAGGAGGAGGAGGAGGGAACAGGGAACAGAGGAGGGAGGGGAGGGAGGAGGAAGGAAGGGGAGGAGGGTGAGTGTGAGGAAGGAATAGGAGGAGGGTGAGTGGGAGGGAGGGAGGTAAGGAAGGGAGAGGAAGGAGAGTGTGAGAGTAACTGATGCCTGGAGAGAGAGAAGGGAAGAGAGAAGAGGAGTGAGAAGAAGAAGTGGAGAAGAGAAGGAGGAGGAGGAAGAGGAGGGTAGCTTCGTGTCGTGGAATATTATTAGAGAGAGAGAGAGAGAAGAGAGAGAGAGAGAGAGAGAGAGAGAGAGAGAGAGAGAGAGAAGAGAGAGAGAGAGAGAGAGTATAAGACCTTCACTATTATAATAATGCACAGCCTTTCTAAAACTAGCCGAGTCTACCCTGAACATATCCTCCTAGCCACGATATAGATTGTCGACATGAATATGCAATAAAACCTAAGGCATTTCTCCTTTTTTCCCCTCACATAAGAAGGGGAGAGGGAAAATTTTACTCAAGGGTCAAGAATATCACATCACTGACCGCTGGAAAACAATGAACCACCTTAGAAAACGCACATTCTGAAAACAAATAACGGGGGCGAGTTTAAAAAAAGAGAAAAGAAAAGAAAACCGAACAGCGTTATATTATGAAAGAAAACGGAAGAAAAAAATAAAAAAAACTATTACTA
>JAPQNM010002708.1:10000-15642 GCA_029783475.1 Metacarcinus magister
TTCATCCCTGACTGCCTTGCAAGCTTAATAATGTTATGAATATTTAAAGGTGAACGCGATAGTAATAGTTTTTTATTTTTTTCTTCCGTTTTCTTTCATAATATAACGCTGTTCGGTTTTCTTTTCTTTTCTCTTTTTTTTAACTCGCCCCCCGTTATTTGTTTTCAGAATGTGCGTTTTCTAAGGTGGTTCATTGTTTTCCAGCGGTCAGTGATGTGATATTCTTGACCCTTGAGTAAAATTTTCCCTCTCCCCTTCTTATGTGAGGGGAAAAAAGGAGAAATGCCTTAGGGTTTTATTGCATATTCATGTCGACAATCTATATCGTGGCTAGGAGGATATGTTCAGGGTAGACTCGGCTAGTTTTAGAAAGGCTGTGGCATTATTATAATAGTGAAGGTCTTATACTCTCTCTCTCTCTCTCTCTCTCTCTCTCTCTCTCTCTCTCTCTCTCTCTCTCTCTCTCTCTCTCTCTCTCTCTCTCTAATAATATTCCACGACACGAAGCTACCCTCCTCTTCCTCCTCCTCCTTCTCTTCCTCCACTTCTTCTTCTACTCCTCTTCTCTCTTCCCTTCTCTCTCTCCAGGCATCAGTTACTCTCACACTCTCCTTCCTCTCCCTTCCTTACCTCCCTCCCTCCCACTCACCCTCCTCCTATTCCTTCCTCACACTCACCCTCCTCCCCTTCCTTCCTCCTCCCTCCCCTCCCTCCTCCTGTTCCCTGTTCCCTCCTCCTCCTCCTCCTCCTACTCCTCCTACTCCTCCCTCCTCCCTCACATAATCCTCACCGCACCATCCACGCTTCGCCTCATTCAGGAAATTCCATAAATTCACCTTCGACGAAATTGAACGAATACAGACACAGAGGAAATTAATTACAACAGGTATATACAAAAAAGAAAAGGGACGACAACAACAACAACAAAAAAAAACACAACAAACACAACAACAACAACAACAACAACAACAACAACAACAAACGCCACAACAACAACAACAACAACAACACCAACAACAACAACAACAACAACAACAACGAGAACAACAACGAGAACGTCAATTATTGATAACCGAAATTCGCTGAAGTGAAATTAATCAGTCGTACTATCGCCTCCACTGCTTCCTGGACATCCAGGGCAAAAGGGGTCAATTCCTTAATTCCATAGGGACCTACCTCCCTCCCTCGTTTTCCTCCTCTATAATTACGCAGTAAAATGAAACCATATATTTATATAAAAACATGACTTTCCTCCTCATTTTCTCGAAAGCTATTAGAGATATTGGAAATATCATTGCAGCATCTGATGGACCTAATTAAACTGTATTACTGATGTTATGAATATTTCTTGTATGACTAATAATTACGAAGTAAAATAGAACTTTATATTTATAAAAATAACATGACTTTCCTCCTCATTTTCTCGAAAGCTATTAGAGATATTGGAAATATCATTGAATCATCTGATAGACCTAATTAAACTGTACAACTGTTATTATGAATATTAGTTCTATGACTCATAATTACACAGTAAAATAAAACTTTATATTTATATAAAACATGACTTTCCTCCTCATTTTCTCGAAAGCTATTAGAGATATTGAAAATATCATTGCAGCATCTGATAGGCCTAATTAAACTGTACAGCTGTAATTATAAATATTTGTTCTATGACTCATAATTACGCAGTAAAATAAATCTTTATATTTATATAAAAACATGACTTTCCTCCTCATTTTCTCGGAAGCTATTAGGGATATTTGAAATATCATTGCAGCATCTGATAGACCTAATTAAACTGCACGACTGTAATTATGAATATGTGTTCTATGACTCATAATTACGCAGTAAAATAAAACTTTATATTTAAATAAAAAAGTGAATTTCCTCCTCATTTTCTCGAAAGCTATTAGAGATATTGGAAATATCATTGCAGCCTCAGATAGGTCTAATAAAACTGTACAACTGTAATTATGAATATTTGTTCTATGACTCATAATTAGACAGTAAAATAAATCTTTATATTTATATAAAAACTTGATTTTCCTCATTTTCTCGAAAGCTATTAGAGATATTGGAAATATCATTGGAGCATCTGATAGGCCTAATTAAACTGTACAACTGTATTTATAAATATTTGTTCTATGACTCATAATTATGCAGTAATATAAAACTTTATATTTATATAAAAACATGAATTTCCTCCTCATTTTCTCGAAAGCTATTAGAGATATTGGAAATATCATTGCAGCATCTGATGGACCTAATTAAACTGTATAACTGATATTATGAATATTTGTTGTATGACTAATAACAACGCAATAAAATGAAACTTTAAATTTATATAAAAACATGACTTTCCTCATTTTCTCGAAAGCTATTAGAGATATTGCAAATATCATTGCAGCATCTGATAGACCTAACTATACTGTACAACTATCATTATGAATTTTAGTTCTATGACTCATAATTACGCAGTAAAATAAAACTTTATATTTATATAAAAACATGACTTCCCTCCTCATTTTCTCGAAAGCTATTAGAGACATTGGAAATATCATTGCAGCATCTGATAGGTCTAATAAAACTGTACAACTGTAATTATGAATATTTGTTCTATGACTCATAATTACGCCGCAAAATAAATCTTTATATTTATATAAAAACATGACTTTCCTCCTCATTTTCTCGAAAGCTATTACAGATATTTGAAATATCATTGCAGCATCTGATAGGCCTATTTAAACTGTAAAACTGTAATTATAAATATTTATTTTATGACTCATAATTATGCAGTAAAATAAATCTTTATATTTATATAAAAACTTGACTTTCCTCCTCATTTTCTCGAAAGCTATTAGAGATATTGGAAATATCATTGCAGATTCTGATGAACCTAATTAAACTGTATTACTGATGTTATGAATAGTTCTTGTATGACTAATATTTACGTAGTAAAATAGAACTTTATATTTATAAAAAAAACATGACTTTCCTCCTCATTTTCTCGAAAGCTATTAGAGATATTGGAAATATCATTGCAGCATCTGATACACCTAATTAAACTGTACAACTGTTATTATGAATATTAGTTCTATGACTCATAATTACACAGTAAAATAAAACTTTATATTTATATAAAAACATGACTTTCCTCCTCATTTTCTCGAAAGCTATTAGAGATATTGGAAATATCATTGCAGCATCTGATGGACCTAATTAAACTGTACAACTGATATTATGAATATTTGTTGTATGACTAATAATTACGCAGGAAAATGAATCTTTATATTTATATAAAAACATGACTTTCCTCATTTTCTCGAAAGCTATTAGAGATATTGGAAATATCATTGCAGCATCTGATAGGCCTAATTAAACTGTACAGCTGTAATTATAAATATTTTTTCTATGACTCATAATTACGCAGTAAAATAAATCTTTATATTTATATAAAAACATTACTTTCATCCTCATTTTCTCGGAAGCTATTAGAGATATTTGAAATATCATTGCAGCATCTGATAGACCCAATTAAACTGTACAACTGTAATTATGAATATGTGTTCTATGACTCATAATTACGCAGTAAAATAAAACTTTATATTTAAATAAAAACTGGACTTTCCTCCTCATTTTCTCGAAAGCTATTAGAGATATTGGAAATATCATTGCAGCCTCAGATAGGTCTAATTAAACTGTACAACTGTATTTATGAATATTTGTTCTATGACTAATAATTATGCAGTAATATAAAACTTTATATTTATATAAAAACATGACTTTCCTCCTCATTTTCTCGAAAGCTATTAGAGATATTAGAAATATCATTGCAGCATCTGATGGACCTAATTAAACTGTACAACTGATATTATGAATATTTGTTGTATGACTAATAATTACGCAGTAAAATGAAACTTTATATTTATATAAAAACATGATTTTCCTCATTTTCTCGAAAGCTATTAGAGATATTGGAAATATCATTGCAGCATCTGATAGACCTAATTATACTGTACAACTATCATTATGAATATTAGTTCTATGACTTATAATTACGCAGTAAAATAAAACTTTATATTTATATAAAAACATGAATTCCCTCCTCATTTTCTCGGAAGCTATTACAGATATTTGAAATATCATTGCAGCATCTGATACACCTAATTAAACTGTCCAACTCTCATTATGAATATTTTTTCTAAGACTAATAATTACGCAGTAAAATGAAACTTAATATTTATATAAAAACATGATTTTACTCCTCATTTTCTCGAAAGCTATTAGAGATATTGGAAATATCATTGCAGCATTTGATAGACCTAATTAAAACCTACTACTGTCATTATGAATATTTTCACTAGTACTAATAAATAGTGAATTTTACTTTTTTTTAAATTAATTTCTTCCTCGTTTTCTCGAAAGCTATTAGAGATATTGGAAATATCATTGCATCATCTGATACACCTAATTCAACTCTATAACTGATATTATGAATATTTGTTCTATGACTAATAATTACGCAGTAAAATAAAACCGTATTTTTATATAAAAACATGACTTTCCTCGTCATTTTCTTGAAAGCTATTAGAGATATTGGAAATATAATTGCAGCATCTGATAGACCTAATTAAACTGTACAACTGATATTATGAATATTTGTTCTATGACTAATAATTACGCAGTAAAATGAATCTTAATATTTATTTAAACCCATGAATTTCCTCTTCATTTTCCCGAAAGCTATTAGAGATATTGGAAATATCATTGCAGCATCTGATACACCTAATTAAACTGTACAACTGTCATTATGAATATTTGTTCTATGACTAACAATTATGCAGTAAAATTAAACTTAATATTTATTTAAAAACATGACTTTCCTCCTCATTTTTTCGAAAGCTATTAGAGATATTGGAAATATCATTACAGCATCTGATACAGCTAATTAAACTGTACAACTGTCATTATGAATATTTTTTCTATGACTAATAATTACGCAGTAAAATAAAACTTAATATTTATATAAAAACATGAATTTCCTCCTCATTTTCTCGAAAGCTATTAGAGATATTGGAAATATCATTGCAGCATCTGATAGGCCTAATTAAACTGTACAGCTGTAATTATAAATATTTTTTCTATGACTCATAATTACGCAGTAAAATAAATCTTTATATTTATATATAAACATGACTTTCATCCTCATTTTCTCGGAAGCTATTAGAGATATTTGAAATATCATTGCAGCATCTGATAGACCTAATTATACTCTACAACTGTAATTATGAATATGTGTTCTATGACTCATAATTACGTAGTAAAATAAAACTTTATATTTAAATAAAAACATGACTTTCCTCCTCATTTTCTCGAAAGCTATTAGAGATATTAGAAATATCATTGCAGCCTCAGATAGGTCTAATAAAACTGTACAACTGTAATTATGAATATTTATTCTATGACTCATAATTAGGTAGTAAAATAAATCTTTATATCTATATAAAAACTTGATTTTCCTCCTCATTTTCTCGAAAGCTATTAGAGATATTAGAAATATCATTGGAGCATCTGATAGGCCTAATTAAACTGTACAACTGTATTTATGAATATTTGTTCTATGACTCATAATTATGCAGTAA
>JAPQNM010002710.1:0-47500 GCA_029783475.1 Metacarcinus magister
GTTGAGTCCCGCCCAGCACCTTTTATCCTACACTATATTTTTCTCTTCGTCGCCTTTAGCGTCTACAGGTGGTGCCGGACCCCGCGGCTTGCTCAAGGGGGGCATTAGCGTGCGCACTTAAGCCACCTGGATCAAGGTGGGCAAAAAGCTTGGTTCTAGGGTTTAGGTGCAGATCAGGGTTGGCCACGAAGCTGTGAGCAGCTGGACAAATAAATGTTTGCTTAGGAAAGGCCTTCTTTGTTTTTACCTCTCCTTAGTTCTGCTGTAATGTATGCGATGAATTACTACAACACCCCCCTATGGCTCGAATAAAAATAAACTGAAAAATCAATAAAAGGAACAAAACCACTTGAAACTGATTGAAATACTGAGCACAGAGATAGTCGAGGTCAGTAGGCTCCCTTACTACCATGATGGAGTTGTCGTTTTCACGCTCCAGGAACTCTATCATGCCGACTGCATATTCAATGGCGGACACCAAACACGACTTGAATTCATGCTTATGCCGCCATGCCTCCCGCGCTTCCGTTACTCCCACCCGCCTACTTCTTAACGTAGTTGATGACCATCTGTATGAAAATAAATCTCGAGCCATTCGGGGAAGACACTCCACCCCACACACCCCTTGGATTGGTGAGGAGAATTTGATATATATCCGTTTCCTAAGTCCCCACCATTAAACCTCCACTTCGCGCAAACCCCCGTAGCACGGACTGCCAGAGATAGGTTCAGGCTTTTACATACAGTGTTCCACCACCGCGATCACCCAAGAGGACATATGTTCCAATCAAATGCTGGCATGAGGTGCTACAAGTAGAAACCCACGTCACAAGTGATGCCGCAGCCAAAGGATTTCAATATGATCCGAATGCAGCGAAGAGGGCCATGTTGGCATTCAATGTCCAAGTCCCCCAAACACATGTTTACTGGTCCGCAGACCATAGTTCTGTGGCGCTGCCGTGTATTAACACGAAAAGCCTACTGCACGGAGCAAAGGAACCAAAATAACTGACAGGCCGAAAGGGCCCCTGATTTACGCCAAATCACCCAGAAATCATTCCTCTGCCACTTCAATGCCACACTCACCAAACACCAACGTCACAAAGGAAAGCGTTATTAAAAATTCACATTCTGTGTCGCGCAATGCACAAAACAAAAAACAAATAACACCAGGTACATATAAAATTGAGTAACAACCGTCTTAAACTGGCAACAACCTTTCCCGCTTATAATTCTCGAGAGCTGAACAACACTTGCCAACCACACTAAGTCAACACGGTGCCGGCGCATGGTCTGGCTACAAATTCAGACTTCAGGCTCCAGGCAACATCCAATTAAGCATAGACTACTAGCCGGAGTCTTCCAGGACACAACTCTACTGCTATGACCTTAGGGCTAAATTTGATAACACACAGAAAGAAAGAGGCGCCTGAAAATTTTTCTACTAATGAATTAATTCTCGGAAAGAATCTAACCGTATCACGGACCACATACACTTGTAGGTCAATTCCAGAAGCACAAAATTAGGACAACCTCGTCAGAGGGGACATTGATGTACCCGTTCGCTGCGGAATTTGTCGAGAAACATGACGAGGTTAGAGGCTTCCGGACCGGATTCAACTCAGGACGTTCACGCCACTGTGTGACGCACACACGGTACTGTCGAACACATCCCCCAGTCCGTGACCGCCCGCGCCCACATCCAGCACCTGGTCACTTTCAAACCGCGCCACAGTCATGCGCACCGTGGATCCTGGTCAATCCCTGCCCTCTCCCGCTTGTGGTTCGGACTAACAATTAACCTCGCAAACACTAATGTCCTATAATCTGGACACCCCGGTTGTGAACGGGAACAAAACGTCATATACCTCATAAACAAGCGCGAACACCTCGAACCCGATGATGCTTGAATGGTCGCAGGACGCGGACGACACTCAAATAGTCACGGTTGTAAAATTTCCAAGCATAGGGAAAAGACACTCAAATACCAGGTTATAAAGTGGGGGAATCATTATTGATGTTCTGCAATGGCGCAAAAATAAACCGTAAACATCAATGCTGTATGACGATTTGATACTGATTCTGGCAGTTGAAATAGAACAAGCCTACGGTCCAATAATCACTCACGCCACCAAGTTACTTACCTCCCAGGACGAACTTTCTACAATTATAAGACAATGCACCGGCTCGACGCTTAACCTCCATCGGACTTCTATATCTCGGAAGATTCTAACGGAAGGCACAATAGTTTTGGCAAAGAGCGAAAACAAGACTGTCGGGAAAAGGTTATTCACACCTTATTAATCAAGGAAAAATTATTCCATTGGTCCCACAGTTTCCCCAAACATTCGTTTTCCTCATAACTCAAAAAAACAACATCTCAGATAAAAATCTTGTAAAAAGCAAGAAGACTTAACCTCCAATAAGTAATTTTACAATTGCATTGTGACAGGGGAAATTACAACTTTCGGATCATTTACAAAAATATTTCACCTTTTGACAATGCCATTTAAAAAGGAGAAACAACAAGTTATAAGACGTCACACACACAAAGGACACGAGTGGGGAATCTGTTCTAATAATAAACATGACCCCAAGAAAGTGTCACGACCTTTGCGGGTAGCTATGTGGAAAAATTAGAAAATGAGAGAACACTGTCTGAGATGGTTAAAGAAGTTAAGAACGCAATGGAGGTTATGCCATTCACAAATCAAGTTACCACAATACACTATCTAATTACAAACAACACAGAAAGTTAAAAGATACTAGAAAACCCGCATAAAAATTAATAAGGAACTCGCAGAACATTGGGTGGACTATGTCAACATTGATAGAGAAACATCCAAAGAATTAAAACAGAATTAAGGGACCGGATGTAAGAAGCATTAGTCAAGAAATGGGGAGGAACAAAATTAAATACAGATCAGGACAACAGCAAAAAATAGTTAAAGATTTTGGGAATAATACACAAATAGTACAAGGGCAAAAATAAAACTATGCATCAATCTCTGAAAGATAAAGCTGGCAAATAAATTTTCACAGCAAAGAAAAAGTAATGTATGTGGAAGAACGTTGGCAAGGGAAAAGAATGTTTGTAGAATTACAGACCGAAAGAGAAAATACCGTTGACAGAAAAACCATCAGAGCACGTGATAAGATAATAAATGTAAGTGAAAACCAGAGGTTAATGTCTTTACAACAGTCGACAATTAGCAGAATAAAAACCGAAAAATTATCACGAGAGGAAATACCATTCCGAGGAAAGAAAAATTTAAGTAGACGATCTAAGAAAGAAAACTCCGGCTTATTAAAATAAATAAAGTGATATAGCAAAAATGCACAGAAAAGCATTAGAACAAGCTAAAAAATATATCAACGCTGGTTTCTCTGTGGGATATTTACCACGTTTCAAAGGGCTACTACAAATTATTTACCTAAAAGACAACTTAACAAACCCACAAATTATCGCCAATTCTTTACCGAGGTACCTGGTTACAGATATTCGAAAGCGTAATACAATCACCGACTAACATCTTTGTTTTTTTAACTGAAAACAACTCTTTGTAACGAAAGACAACACGGCTGTCAGACCTTTATACAGGAACAACACCTCAATTCCAACCAACATAAGAAATGAGTGCTACGTCTTGCCGAAACGAAAAAGTATATATGGTCTAGAGATTGCGAAAATCCCTTGCTAAGTGCTGGCATAATGTCTCAAAATATAAATACAAGCATAGGATTACCTGACACATATGGAAAAAATTCTGGCAACTTCTGGACAACAGAAAGGCGAAATATTAACTTCGGAAAATGAATCATACGTAAAGCAAATACATCTTTCAAGTGGTTGTCCCTCAGGGAAGGTATTCACAATCACTATACACACTATTTACCAAAGACCTACCCTACCTGAAATGGCTGCCTGTCTTAGGGAAGCCATGTACAGCCGATGATTGAAACCAAGTAATAACATCACCAAGTAAAATCGAAGGCTAATGATTAAAGTAAAGGGTAGAAATCGCGAATTGAAAGGAATAAAGTAATTGAAAAGAGAAATGGAAAATTAAAACAGTGAAGAAAAAATTTAAGCTAATACTAGCGTAGAACAACTCTAAAAAACAAAGAAAATCAACGTTAAATGGCAAGGAAAGTGAAATCCGTAAAGCAGAAAGCTTCTCGGGTTTAAATTAACATACATGGGAGTTAGTCAGGAAAGAAAAATAATAAAAAGGAAATGCGGACAATTCTATCATCAATTAGAAGTTAGCAATTTAAACCCGAAAAATAAAATACAACGTTAATACAACTCATTAATACCGGAATAACATACCTTCAATGACCAATTTGCTGGCTATCAATTCTCACAAAAGAAAAATGCAAAACATCCTAAATAAAGCATTGGAGATTTCTATTCACTGCAATGAACAAGACAATCTGAATTCTGTGACTACACATTAAATATAACATCAACTCCTTTAAATATAATTACACTACCATAGAGGTAAACACTTGGGAAAACCATAAATAAGTGAAATGACCAGTAACAATATGTGGCTTATAATCAACAATATACTACAACAATGGTTCCCAAAATTAGTAGCTTAAAATCATACGATGGAAACACCACAAGCGATAATAACATAAAGTAACACCGTCACAGTACTAAACTCAAATATCATCCTTTCCACTAATGTACTTCTCGAAGTAGATTTCTAATCTCTCTTAATGTATGTTAGGGATGGAGGAAACCATTCACTCTTAGTGGCAATTCCAATCCCCGAAACTCTAACTCCTTTCAATACTAAACTAAAGCTAATTTTTACTTTATCAATATAATCTCCTAATAATATAATTAATACTCCATAAATTATAATTTTACGAACACATTCAACAAAAACTTCATAAAATATTACGCGAGCTGAGTTAAAGGAAAACTATATTTACATTAAATAAAATGTGATAATATGCTACTAATCGTCAAGCAGCAGCATCACGCAGCTATGTAGTTGGGAAATTAGTTGTGTTACTTTTGATGGAGTCTGTCTAACGCTAAGTTACACAACAGTGGAAAAAGCACTATAATGCACTCTCTTTCTTCGCACTGTGAGACAGGAAAATTCCCCAAACTAGTCTGTACGTAGGGCAAGAGTTTTTGTATGATGAGAGTGCATGTTTTTGATACACAAGAAAAAAAAAAAAAAAAACAAAAAAAAAATAAAGTAGCAATGTGGTCAACGCCCACACTCTATCTTCTCTTTACTTTCGTGCAAGCACCCTCTCTTACCCACCCAACTGTCCTAGTAGCTGCCTCCTTTTCTTAGCACCCAACCTTTTTTGAAAAAAAAAAAAAAATAAAAAAAAAAAAAAAAAAAAAAAAAAAAAAAAAAAAAAAAAAAAAAACAAAAAAAAAAAAAAAGCTCAAATAAGCATTCCCTCAGTGAATACGAAAACCATCATAATTGCCTCCAAAGCATCAGGAAAGGCTGTGCCAATAAGGTGGCAGGCGCAGGAAGGCCATTGCCAAGGGAGGACTAGCAGAAGAAGCGCAGGAGGAGGAGACGATACCCATCTCTCTCCTACAAGAGACTGAAAGCAGGTACACCCTACACTTCAGGCGTGGTCTTCCAAGGCCATGTCTACATGATTTCTTTCGGAACGACATTTTCGAACGCACTCACCGCCGGTGCTTTGTTGGCACACTCAACAAGCGTTTCCCCCTCACCAGCAGGGAGATCATGCCTGCGTTCGATATCTTGTTCCCGGTTGAAACTGGCCAAAACCACGCAGGTGTTGTTGAAGGGCACAAAGGCTGTCACCAAACCTACACCACCTCCAAGGAAGCAAGCAGCAAGACCAGCAGAAGCCGAGCTGCTTGCCTGCTTGCTGCCTGCCTGGACTGGTCACGACGACTCTAACAAATCGGTCTCAGTGGGGCAGCCACTCAACTTTTGTGGTTTAATAAAAAGAGAGCTGCTTGGACTAATTTGCGATTTTTTGTCTTTTAAAAGTCTCTCTCTCTTCTGAATCTCTCTCTCCTACGTCGCCATTCTCTCTCTCTTCTTATCTATCTCTCTTCTCTTCTCTGTCTATATTATACTATAATTTTATCTCGACGAGGGCGGAAAGTTCAATGGTCAAGTAATAGGTTTCTCTTCGCATACAACACTCGATACTTAAAATGAAAATAAAAAAAGTAATAATGATAGCAAACAACAAATATCAGGTTTGACTAGAAATCATGACATGCATGCACAAGTTCTTTATATCAACAGCTTGTTTTATTATTTATTTATTTTGTAAATTAAGTAAATATTAAGAACAATAAACCACACACAACGCTCTTTTGTGACATCGTTGGCTGAAGGGGCCAGTAGATAGATAGATAGATTGATATGATATCTTGCTTAATTAGGCCCGCTCGCCTGGGATGCGACGAGCAAGCTGGATGTCCTTTGGCATGATAGTGACGCGCTTGGCGTGGATAGCGCAAAGGTTTGTGTCCTCAAAAAGACCCACAAGGTAAGCCTCGGAGGCCTCCTGCAGAGCCATGACAGCCGAGGACTGGAAACGGAGATCAGTCTTGAAATCCTGAGCAATCTCGCGCACCAAACGTTGGAAGGGCAACTTCCTGATGAGCAGTTCAGTGCTCTTCTGGTAACGGCGGATTTCACGGAGAGCCACAGTGCCCGGCCTGTAACGGTGGGGCTTCTTGACACCTCCGGTGGGAGGCGTGGACTTGCGAGCCGCCTTCGTAGCAAGTTGCTTACGAGGGGCCTTCCCACCGGTGGACTTGCGAGCTGTCTGCTTTGTACGAGCCATAGCGAACAGAGGAGGAGGAGTGAGTGAGTGAGTGAGTGAGTGTGCCGCGCGGTAGAACGGTAGAACATAGAAAAGTGGGGGGGAATAGTAGAATACTAGATAGAGGAACAGCATGGGGGAAGAGAAAAAGGAAAGACAGAATAAGATTGAAAGTGCGTGGGCTTAACCACAATGCTAATTTTATGAACTAATGTGTTATATCCTCGCTTTAATAGCTCCTCTAATGTCCAAATGCTGTCATGTCAAAGGTGGTGCTTAATGTTATTGCGGCGCTAGTGCTAGGTAGATTACCATACCTAGATGGTGACGTGTTATTGTTACCATATTTTTGTATGTGTCAAAGTGTCAGAGTGTACATATGTATTTGTCTAGTGTAGTGTTATGTGTGTAATGTGTTGTAAAAAGACAACATCCCAGCATGCTTAATTGAAGGTATCCATAGTGTAAATAACCTTGTTCGAACAAAAACCTTTTATTATATTTATTTACTTTTTTTTATTTTATTAAATAAGTTCAATTCATGATAAAGTGCTGATTAATTTGTTCTCACTCTGTATTTTGCACTCTTGTGTAGATAGGCGCCGGGGTTGGTAAACCAACTATTAGACTGGTTCTGGGGAACCATTGGTGGTTACCTTCTATTGGTGTTGTTAGTTTTTCATACATCTCCTCATCTATCTCTCTGATCGTTTCCCATGTACGTTTTGCCTTGTTATATGATGATACATTAATAGGGACTACGTTATATCGTTCGTGTAAATCTTTGATAGTGTCTATTCTAGCAGTGTCATTTTGGTTTATAAATTTTAATGCTTTATTTAATACTGTTTGTAATTTTAAGAATTGAGTCCTTGTAACATTGCATATTGGTATAGGTGGGTACTCTAGTACTGGTAATAACAATGTTTTTATTAGAGTTAATTTTATGTGTGGTGTTAAATTAGTGAATCTTTTTAGTTTAGTTAGTATATTGTTACCTCTGTTTTTTCTCTCTATTATATGTCCATTTAATCCATTAGCTTTTATTTTTAGTCCTAGCATAGTGCCCCCCATTGTGTGTCCAATATCAATGTCATTTATTGTTATTTGTTCCATATATCTTTGAGCAATTGGTATTATTTTAAATTTTGTTTCACTAGTCCTTATCTTCCATTTCCTCTCAAAACTATTTATCCTTTTTATTTCTCTTTGGGCTAGCATTTTCATCATTTTTTTCGACTTGCTTGGTGTTATGATAATTTGTGATATATCATCTGCATATAAGGTGTCCATGCTTTCATTTTGAGATAATGGCATGTCATTCGTATATAGGGTGTATAATGTTGGGGACAATATACTACCCTGGGGCACTCCGCTCTCTAGCTTCATGTTGGTACTTAGTTCCGTGCCAATGGATATTTTGGCCTTTCTGTCGTCTAAATATGTACAGAGAATTTTTTCAATTAATGGTGGTAGGTTTAAGTTTGTGATTTTAAATTTAATGCCGTTGTGCCAGACTTTGTCGAAAGCCTTGGCCACATCCCTAAGTACCAATACCACTTGTTTTTTTCTATATTATATTATATTATTGTGTGGGTGTGTGTGTGTGTGTGTGTGTGTGGTGGAGTCGGGTGAGGGGTGGTGGTTGGGGTTTTAGGGGGAGTGGGTGAGGGGGGGGGGGGTGAGGGGGTGAAAGGTGGAAGTAACACTATAAAAACGAAAAAAAGAAAAATAAATAATATAAAATTTAACCAACCGATGATACATGATAAAGAATATACGGGTTTATACCAGAAAAAAAAAAAAAATTAAATAAAAATAAAAATCATTGAATTCCAACAAATTTTGATGTTCCCGGCCGGTCACCCATCCAAGTGTGAGCCAGACCCAGCGTTGCTTAACCTCGCTGATCGGACGAGACGCTTCCTTTCTTAAGCAAATGCCTCAGTTTGCCTATTACATTTTTTTTGTTCAGCTCCGCCTCCGTGATAAGGGAGTTGAGGGTGGATGTCGATGAGAGGAAGACCCCCCCCAATTTTCTAATAAAAAAAAAAAAAAAAATTCATTCCAACCGAAAATGAGTGACAAAATATATCCGGTGTTATAACCAGAAAATCTTTGAATGCCAACATCTTGTGTTCTGTTCCCGAGCGGTCACCCATCCAAGTGCAAGCCAAACCCAGCGTTGCTGAACCTCGCTGATTTATGTGTTTGTAGACGGTAATAAACGGCTTTCTAATGCAATCCTTAACCACCGAATCCGTACAGAGTGCGTCCCTGACGCCCCCCCCCAAAATTTGAAAATTCATACCAACCGAAAATGAGTGACAAAATATATCCGGTGTTATAGCGGAAAAAAAAAAAAAAACATGGAATGCCAACAACATCTGGTGTTCCCAGGCGGTCACCCATCCAAGTACTATCCAGACCCAACGTTGCTTAACTTCGCTGATCGGACGAGAAGCGGTGCATTCAACGTGGTATGGTCGTTGGCCCTAAATATGACGAGGTTTGCCTTATTTAACCATATGCCGCTAGTCTACAGCAATGATTATGTACTAGGGTGTTAATAAATGTGTGTGTGTGTGTGTGTGTGTGTGTGTGTGTGTGTGTGTGTGTGTGTGTGTGCGTGTGTGCGTGTGTGTGTGTGTGTGTGTGTGTGTGTGTGTGTGTGTGTGTGTGTGGTGGAATCGGGTGAGGGATGGGGGGGTTGAGGTGTGCGTGTGTGTGGTGGAGGGTGGGGGGTGGGGGGGGGGTAAGGTGGAAGTAAGACTAAAAAATTACAAAATAGATAAAATTAAATAAAATATAGCCAACCGATCATACATGTTAAAGGATATATGGGATTACACCAGAAAAAAAAATATAATAAAATAAAATACAATCATTGAATGCCAACAACATTTTGTGTTCCCGGGCGGTCACCCATCCAAGTGCGAGCCAGACCCAACGTTGCTTAACCTCGCTGATCGGACGAGAAGCTTCCTTATTTAAGCAAAGGCCGCAGTTTGCCTATTGCATTTGTTTTGTTCAGCTCCGCCCCCGTGATAAGGGAGTTGGGGGTGGTTTGTGAGGAGGAGAGGAAGACCCCCCCCAAAAAAAAATTTTAAAAATATATAAATAATAAAAAAAATAGAAAAAAAAAAAGAAAAAGAAAATTCATACCAACCGAAAATGAGTGACAAAATATATCTGGTGTTATAACCGAAAAAAAAAAAAAAACATTGAATGCCAACAACATCTGGTGTTCCCAGGCGGTCACCCATCCAAGTACTATCCAGACCCAACGTTGCTTAACTTCGCTGATCGGACGAGAAGCGGTGCTTTCAACGTGGTATGGTCGTTGGCCCTAGATTTGCCGAGGTTTGCCTTATTTAACCATATGCCGCAGAGTGCCTGTTGCATTTGTTTGGTTGGTCAGCTCTGCCTCCGTGCTGGGCGACGACACCGTGTTCGCTTTGGGGCAACAGCACTAGATCATCCCGAGGACACAGCAGGTCTTCTCTCACGGAGGAGGTGTGTATGTTTTGGGTACCTGTATGGAGAATGACACCACTACGAAAACCTAATTAAGGTCTATGATTTTTCATTATTCTTCCTTTTATTCTGTTTAGGTGAGGTTCCCGTAGGAGAAAGTCGGGAAACAGCCTTTGAGACCTGGTGCACTTGAGGTCAACCAACACGTGCTCGGCGAGGGAGACGGTGACGGACGGGTGTTAGGTTCCACAATGGGGATCACATTTACACTGTCTACCGTCTCCCTCGGCGAGCACGTGAAGGTGAACCTCAAGTGCACCAGGTTGCAGAGCCTCTTTCCCGACTTCCACCTACGGGAACCTCACCTAAACAGAATAAAAAAAGGAATAATTGAAAATCATAAACCTTAATTAGGTGACATCATATATATATATATATATATATATATATATATATATATATATATATATTTAGGTTATGTTTGCTTAGATTAGGTTATATTTGTTTAGGTTAATAAAAAAACAAAAAAATAGTTAGGTTAGGTTTGATTAGGTTAGATTAGTTTTATTGAGGTTAGTTTTGTTTTAATTAGGTTAGGTTTATTGAGGTTAGTTTAGTTTTGATTAGGTTAGGCTAGGTTTGGTTCAGTTAGGTTAGATTAGATTAGGTTAGATTAGGTTGGGTTAGGTTAGGTTAGGTTAATTAATCCTAAGCTCAATTAAATAAAATAAAATGCAAGAATCCAGAAGACCGAAGTCAAAAAATAAAACTGCTAGAATTGTTATGTACGCAACAGATTTACGTGACAAGAGTCCACAACACATATGATGGATACGCAGTCATCCTGCAAGATGAGGAAAATGCAGACAAAATATTCACCAAGGAAATTACGAAAGGCCTTGAGAAAAACGGGTACAACCCTATCCTCCCTCCAGAGATGAAAGTCAAAAAGAGCATCATCATCTCACGACTGGATGATATCATCTACGAGAGGGGAGAAGATGAGATAAAAGAAGAAATAACAAAAGAAAACCCATGGATAGGAGACGAAGTGGATACAATATACAAATTTCCAAAGTCAAACACAATGAAAATTACCTTTGCGCAGTCGAGTATAGCAAAAAAATGCACAGAAAAAGGTATACTGGCCTTTAACTTAAGCATATCTTCTAGTGACATACGGCAAGAAACCTACATTCCAATTAAGTGCTGCATGAAATGCTATACACTGGAGGAACACCTCACCAAGGACTGCAACAAACCCAAAGAATACAAGATATGCTCTGAGTGCAGCGAAACAGGTCATCTCTGGCAAGAATGCACATCTAACACCAAAAAATGTATTAACTGTGGAGAAGAGCACAGCACTCTAGCAATGAGGTGTCAGAAAAGGAAAGAAATCATAAAGGAGAAAAGAAAAATAGAAATCACAAAAAGAACACAAACATACGCTGACATTACGAAACCCACCCAAACTAACAACACTACACATCAAACCAACAATAACGAAGACCTGTTAAGAATCAACATCTGCATTGTTCACGCACACTATAGGAACATTGAGAATCCAGGAACGTACGAAGATGAATTAAATAAAATTCTCAAACACAACAATCTCCCAACCATAAAAATACCTGAAAACCCTGAATCACACAAGATTTTCCAACAGACAAACAAAAATAAGGAGACATCACAAAATAAGAGTAAAGGCTCACGAACAACTACAGAACACGAACCCAAAGAAGACGAAGAAGAGATTAATAATGGAACAATAGAGGTAATGGAGAGGGAACCAATATCAAGCTACGAAGCGAAAAACTTAGGCCTACAGTTTTATGTAAGTGAAGAAATGGGCTGGCCAAAAGGGAAATTCACAACAAATGAACTGATTCAGGGACTAAATAACGGCCAATACAAATACTCGTATACAAACCCAAATATCACGGACGAAGAAGTACTAAAAATGGTCGAAGAAGAAAAAATCCTATTGAAAGGATGTTGGCAGACGATCGATAAAGGGTCATTCAGGAGGAAAAGACCAGGATTAGTGGAAGAGAGATCACCTGCAGATATGAGAGACCCCCGCCTCAGGAAATCTAAACAAATTCAATAGTCTTACAGTAATGCAACATAACGTACTGAATTGGAAATCAAACAAAAGCAGCTTGATCCACAACTTCCTCCAGGTTAACCCAAAAATAATCCTCATAAATAGCCACGGACTAAAAGATCACGAATCATTGAAAATTCCCGGCTACAGAGTCCATAAAGTCAATAGTTCAGGTGAAATATATGATGGATCTGCAATAGCCATCAAAAACAATATACAATACAAACTTTATGATGATTTTATATCAGACTTCCTTGCTATAGAAGTAAATACATCCCTCGGTCCCATCATAATTGCTACTACTTACCTACCACCACGCCGCCCCTTCCTACCATTCCCCGACATGCATAGGTTACTAAGTAACACATTACCAACTTATATCATGGGAGATTTTAACGCCACACATAGATGCTTAGGAAACAACAACAATAACACTATAGGAATTTCATTCGCCACTCTCATAAACCAAGGCCATCTCTTACACCTTGGCCCGCACTTCCCTACTTTCATACGCCAAAACTCTGCAACAAATCCAGATAAAATCTTAGCCAACAAACACCACTTCCTCAACATATTCATAGAACCAGGCGACATCACATCTTCTGATCACTTACCTATAATAGTTACACTGTCAACCAAGCCAATATATGTACAGCAAGAAGAAAGATTCAACACCAAAAAAGCTGATTGGGAGGCCTTTAGGGAAACCATAAACAACAACATCAATAACAGCACACTTGAAGACAAAACAATTAATGAAATAGAAACTGAACTACAAACCTGGATAGAAAACATAAAATACGCAATGAACAAACACATACAAAGGCACACACATAAGAAAATATCACAGCTAAAAACCAACAACAACATAAAAAACCTGGAAGCAACCTATAGGAGATTACATACTCAAGCAACTGCACAGGGATGGACACTAGATAACTATAGAGAGTACAACAGGATAAGGCAAGAATTAAGAACACAATGTAAAGAAGAAAGCAATAGACAATGGGAAATAAACCTTGACAACATTATAAATTCAACAAAAGACTCCAAATCTTTCTGGGACAAAATCAACAAACTAAGAGGTAAAGACATAATACACACTAACTATTTAAAAGACGAACAAGGAAACAAACACTATACAGACAAAGAAAAATGTGATCTATTTGAAAAAACGTGGAAAAATATATTCAGAATTACACCACAGGAAAACGCAACATTCGATATCAGACACTCTGAACATATAGACACTTACATTAATGTAATACAGAAACACAAAGTAACCCCACATGACACAGTAGACTTTACCAGACTAGACACGAACTTTCATACTAGGAAAATCAAGCTAGAAGAAGTCAAAAAGCACATAAGTAAAATGAAAAATAAAGCACCAGGATACAGTGGAATAAACAAAGAAATAATGGAAAAATGTCCCCTGTCAGCTATCAACAAACTAACACATATCTACAACGCGTGTCTTACGACTGGCTTCTTCCCCAAACAGTTCAAACACGCAATAGTAAAACTAATCCCCAAAGCTAACAAACCTCCAGAACAACCTTTAAATTACCGTCCTATATCCCTACTAGAGGTTCCAGGAAAAATACTTGAAAAAATTATACTCAGCAGACTCAACACATACATAACAGAACATAAAATCATAACCACTAGACAACATGGATTCCGACCCAACAGAGGCACACACACAGCAATCACCACAGCATATGAGCACATAGCAGAAGCTTTAGGCAAAAAATACCAATGCTTTGTAATTCTCAGGGATGTGACTAAAGCCTTCGACAAAATATGGCACGAAGGCTTGAAATATAAATTATTACAACTTGGCTTACCTGACATAATAGTAAAAATCCTGTCAACTTTCTTAGATAACAGAACAGCAGAAATAAAAATAGGCAAAGACAAAAGCAATATAATAAACATAAAAAGCGGTGTCCCTCAAGGAAGTGTGATCTCCCCTACCCTGTATACAATATACACTAATGATTTGCCATCTGCAGGACCGGGCTGCCTAGACATCATGTATGCGGATGACATCACGCAAATCATTACAGCCCCCAGCAAGTCAAAAGCAATGATGAAACTTAAAGTAGAAAGGGAGATAATTAGAATAAACAGGTTCGAACATAAATGGAAAATAAAAACTAACGAAAATAAATTCAAAATAATACCGATTGCACAGTTCAAAACAAAGGACATCATAATAAACGGCAGGTTCATAGATAAAAGCAAAGAAGGAAAGATGCTCGGGCTTAAAATACAGAGGAACGGAATCAGTGGACACATAGCCGAGAAAGCAAATAAAACATCAGCTGCCCTCACTAAACTATACAGATTCGTCAGCCTCACCACAGAAATCAAAAAAACCCTAGTAAAAACATTGCTTCTTCCTATACTTCAGTACCCCCCCATACCACTAGTCTGCGCATCAAAAACACAGCAACTAAAAATGCAACGGGTAGTCAATAAAACATTAAGATTCATTTTCCGCCACGATAATAGATTCCTAAAACTAGAACAAATGCATGAACTCACAAACATTAAGCCCATTAATATCTCTCTACACAACAAAGCAGTCAAAATCTGGGAAACAATAAGGACAACAGACGAAGATAATTATAACACACTTACAACCAACATATCACCGTCCCACAATTGGTTCCCGTCATCAAGAACCATAATAAACTCAAATACTCCTGATCCCATTTACACTTAGTGTCTTCCTCTATATACCAACCTACAATTTCACATTTACACGCACACTCTGCTATACGAAGCACTATAACATACCACACACACCGAAACACGCTTACACATCTGCATGTATATATGTAAATAAGCTCCTTACTAGCTATCTACCATTAGTAATGCTTAGTTAAAAAAAATAAATAAATAAAAAAATAAAAATAAAAATAAATAAATAAATAAATAAATAAAAAAAAATAAATAAATAAATAAATAAATGAATAAATATGTATATATATATATATATATATATATATATATATATATATATATATGTATATATGTGTGTGTGTATATATGTGTGTGTGTGTGTGTGTGTGTGTGTGTATGTGTATGTATGTGTATGTATGTGTATATGTGTGTGTGTGTGTGTATTTGTATATGTATATGTATGTGTGTATATGTATATGTTTGTGTGTGTGTATATGTATATATATATGTAAAGTTATAAGTGCACTCCTACTACTAATATATTCTACTTACAAAAAAAATAAAAAATAAAAAAATAAATTTTCATAAGTGCACTTTTACTACTAACATAGTTTTTACTAACATACTTACTCTCTATAATATTAATACGTATAAGGATGGACAATTAACAAATTATATAAAGTCAACAATTAATTTAGAATATAAAGTTACCGCGAGGCGAAAGAGGAAAAATTAACTTAAAAAACTAATGACATAATCTTAGCAGTGTGGTTAGCCCACACACTTTCTCTCTCTAACTGTCTTTCACCTATTCTCTTCACCCAAACTTTTTCTAGAACTATCTTTTTCTTCATTTTTTCTACACACTTTTCTATAACCATAACCGCGCGAGACATCAAAAAACACCAGTCAGCTACCAAAAGAACTTGAGCGAAAAACCGCAACAGCAATCTACAGACTACGCCTCGGATACAGGTGTTTCAGTGAGCTCAAGAACTCCGATGAGGAATGTCCCTACTGCAACACTGTATCCAGGAAACCACTTAAACACTACCTTGAGGAATGTGAGGCGACAAGCCATCACATTGACAGACGCCTGGGCACTGCACCAGATATAGTTAAAAACACGCCATACAAGACCTTAGTCAACCTTGTTAAACAATACCCTCCCCCTCGATAGCACCGCTGCCAGTGGCCGGGGGTGTATCTAACGCACCGTTTCGGCGGGCAAGTTAGACTCCCTCGGTAGCAAGCGGTGGTGTTATCATCCCCACCTCCCAAAGAACATTACAGTTAAAAGAGGGCCGCCGAAAGGCAAAGGCCCTAGCCATCCAATATAGGATGGGAATCTTCACCACCACCACCGAGCCGCGCGGCACCTGTCTGGACACACACTAGGTCGCGCAGCCCCGCTCCGCTCCTCAAAGCCAAACAAAGCAAGGCTCTGCTCCTGCCAGCCAAAGCAGCAACACCTGAGCCCCTCTCCTCTAAAAAGCCAACCAAAGCAAGGCTCCGCTATTTGGGGAACGGGACTCCTTAGCAGTCCTGGGTCCTGATTGGCGAAGACGCTTAGTGCTACCAACTTTGCTCTGCCTTGTGCACCCTTGCTCAACCTGCTGAGAAGGCGCTGTGTTATAGCACTTACCGGCCAAGTCAGAGGGTTCTGGCACCTTCGTGGCTGTCCTCTCTGACAAGGCTACGGCGGTGTGAGGTAGCGCCAGTTACTTTAGGACACACTTGTGAACCGAGGCTTCTCCCTGTCCGGTGAGAGCCTGCCCCTGTGTGTGCCATCCTTCCCATCCCTATCCTTGCTGGTCCCGCCAGGTTGACTCTACCCAGACAGTTTTACCCCACGGACTCCTAGAGTGAACCTAGGCTGTCTGCTGGTAAAGCTGTTCCGGGGACGAGAGCCTGACTGGAGATTATAGCCTCCCTCTGTTCCTTACTCTAAATTTTTTCCATTTCCTTCCTGCCGGGGGACCCCCTCCGTCAGGATAGCCTGCGATACCCCAGTGACACCATCGGTGGTGGCTCTGTCATCTGGGGTGGGTCCAGGTGTGTACCCCTTTTTTTTTCCTGCCTCTCCGTCTTCTATACGGAGAGGTTACTTGCTGCTTGCAGCAAATGTTTTTTAGACGGAATTAAAAGTCTCACCTGAGGCTCCTGTAGCCGCCCCTGCGACCTCTTTTAGGGGGGGGGACCTTAGACCTACAGGAGTAGGTAGGATTGTATTTATTTATTTAACTATATACATGTGTGTTTCACCCTCAGTTTCTTCCTTCCTTAGCACCACTTTCTCTACAATCTTTACTTAATCTTTAAAACCCACTACATTCTAGCCTTAACTGAATGAGTGAATGTTCACAAGATGCCTCGCGTCAAAATAAAGTGTAGAGGCACACCTGACAGGGAGAAGAAGCGGATACTGCTGGAGATACTATGCAGTAAACAAGTACACATCACAAAAATTTTTGATGCGCCTGATGGATTTGCTGTAGTAACCCTGAACGAGGAGCACGCTGATTTAATTTTTTTGAAGGAGTTAAAAAAAGACCTGGATAAACATGGCTTCCAACCAAGTATGCCAGCTGAACTCAAAGTTAAAAAAAGCGTAATTATCACTAGAGTAGACGACCTCATATACGACTGGAAGGAAGAGGAAATAGCAGAGGAGCTCATCCGTAAAAATGATTGGATCGGAGAAGAACTGGATTCCGTCTTCAAATTCCCAAACTCATCGACCATCAAAGTCACCTTTGCTCAAAGTGCCCTCGCAAAGAAAAGCACAGAGAGAGGCCTGCTGGCTTTCAATTTAAGTATTCCCTCAAGTGACATTAAGCAAGAAACGTATATTCCTGTCAAATGCTGCATGAAATGTTATGCACTTGAGGACCATACCACTAGGGAATGCCCAAAGGATAAAGATTACAAAATATGCTCAGACTGTAGTTCATTGGGTCACGTGTGGCACCAATGTAAGGAAACTAATAAAAAGTGTATCAACTGTGGTGAGGGGCATAGCACGCTTGCAATGAAATGTTCCAAAAGAAAGAACATAATAAAAGAAAAACGTAAAAATGAAACAATTAGGAAAAACATGACATTTGCAGAAACTACCCGAGCATGGGGGAAACAAGGCAATCACAGCACTATCATCACCCAGCCCCAGTTATCATTTCAATCTGTAATCACCCGGGAAGAATCACTTAAAATTAACATATGTGTTGCACACGCACACTATAAAACATTAAATAACCCGGGAACATATGCTGAAGAGCTAAATAAAACTTTAACCTTAAATGGACTCCCTAACATAAAAATACCTGGAGACGATGACCCAGGAAATACAAATACCAATAACATTCAGATACCAAGTACAAACCCAATCAATACCTCTCAAAATGTACAAGAATCAAATAAAGAAGAAGCTGCACCTAATAACAAACAATTAGGAAATATGGAAGAACAATTACAACCCAATATGGAAGAACAAATACAACCTAAAGAGGCAAAAGATATAGGTCTTAAACTTTTTACTACAACTGATAGGGGATGGCCACGTACCAATTTCACTAGGGTAGACCTAATTAATGGAATATATAAAAAAATATATAAATGGACTTTTGAAGATGCAAATTACACAGATAATCATATTCTAAAACTAATCACAGAAGGTTCCATCAAACTAAATGATTGCTGGTATGTCGTTGAAGATGATATATTCAGGAAAATAAGACCAGGTATTACCGAAGAAAGAACACCACCGAAAGAAAGGGATCCACGCCTCAGGAAAATAACCCAATGATCAAAACACTTACAATAATACAACATAATGTACTACACTGGAAAACAAATAAAGATTCAGTTATATTAAATTATTCCCAAGTTAATCCAGAGATAATTTTAATTAATAGTCACGGACTTAGATCCAATGAATCTTTGAAAATACCTGGATATAAAACCTATAAAATTAATAGCTCCGAGAGTCAAGCGGATGGATCCGCTGTAGCAATTAAATACAATATTCAACACAAATTATTTGATGACTTTGATACTGATGTTTTAGCAATACAAATAGATACTACCCTAGGACCAATTATTATTGCAACAACTTATTTACCACCCAGACGACCATATCTTCCTTTCACTGATTTCTATAGACTACTCAATAATAACATACCCACATATATACTCGGTGATTTTAACGCCAGACATAAACACTTTGGAAATACTAACAACAATACAGTAGGCAAGAGTTTAAGCCAATTAATAGAGCAAGGTATTTTATTGCATTTAGGGCCTCATTTTCCTACATTTTTAAGTCATGGAGCTGCATCATCACCGGATAAAATTTTATCTAATAAACATCATTACCTTAATACTATGTGTGAACCTGGTAATATCACCACTTCCGATCATTTACCTATCATCTTTAAAATTTCAACTACTCCTATCATAACGCAACAACCACCCATTTATAGTTTTCATAAAGCTAACTGGGAGTCATTTCAACAAATACTAGATTCAAAAATAGACATAACTAATCTTAACCACTCCAACACGCAACAAATTGAATATGAATTAGACAAATGGATGCAAGCAATAAAAATTGCAATGGATAAAACAATACCTAAAACCACATATAAACATAATTATCAATTAACTATTACTCCAGAAATAGCGCATCTTGAAGAAAAGTTTAATGATTTTAAGAGAAATGCAGGAATTAATGGCTGGACATTTGATAATTATCATAAATACCTTAACATAAGAAGACAACTAAAAGATAAATGTAAAGAGACACACAATAAAAATTGGGAAGATAAAATTAATAATATCATTGATGTAAGCAAGGATAGTAAAACTTTTTGGAATAAAATAAAAATATTAAAAGGTAAAAACATCATCCACACTAATTATATGAAAGACAGCGACGGAAATAAATATTATACTGACAAAGAGAAATGTAATATTATGGAGAAAACTTGGAGGGATATTTTTAGAATTACTGAGGAGGAGGAAGCGACTTTTGACACTGCTCATTCAGAACACGTTAATTCATATATAAGCATTCAACAATATAGAATTAAACCTTTTTCTACTGTAGACCTAAGTAGACTGAACAATGACAGTTGCCATACCAGAAAAATTGACATAACTGAATTAAAGAGATATATAAACAAATCTAAAAAGAAAGCACCAGGTTACTCAAAAATTAATAAGCTAATACTAGAAAAATGCACTGACAAAACCTTAGAACAATTAACAAATATTTTCAATGCATGTTATTCTACTGGCTCCTTCCCACACATTTTTAAAACAGCAGTAATTAAATTTATTCCTAAAGCTAACAAGTCTCCATTAAATCCCCTGAATTACAGGCCCATCTCATTACTCGAAGTACCTGGAAAGATGTTTGAAAGAATCATCTTGGGCAGACTTAATACATTTATAGCGGAGCATAACATAATTAAAGATAGACAACATGGTTTCAGACCACAAAAGGGTACCACAACAGCCATCACTATAATCAACGAAACAATTGCAAATGCCTTAGCAAATAAGGAACAAGTATATGTGGTACTTAGAGACGTAGCTAAGGCTTTTGACAAAGTATGGCATAATGGTCTAAAATATAAATTGCAACAACTTAATTTACCGACAATACTCATGAAAATACTTTGTAACTTCCTAGATGACAGAACAGCTAAAATATTAATAGGTCATGAACACAGCAACATAATTAAATTACAAAGTGGTGTACCACAAGGTAGTGTCCTATCACCAACTCTATATAACCTATTCACTAATGACATTCCAAACGCGGGCCCAGGATGTTTAGATATAGTATACGCAGATGATATAACACAGGTGATTACTTCAGCCAGTAAATCAAAGAACATGATGAAGTTAAAAGCGGAACGAGAGATAGATAGAATAAATAAATATGAGAAAAAATGGAAAATAAAAACTAGTGAAGAGAAATTTAAAATAATTCCACTGGCGCAACGCAAAGTCATGCAAATAAAAGTAAACGGCAAATTATTTAACACCAGTAAAGAAGGAACATTACTAGGACTAAAAATACAGCAAACCGGTTTCATTGGACATGTTAGTAATATTAAAAACAAAGGAAATGCCACACTCACTACACTCAGAAGATTCATGAACTTAACACCTAAATTAAAGACAACACTAGTCAAAACACAACTAATTCCTATCCTAGAATATCCACCTATCCCGCTTTGTTCCATCTCGAAATACGCAAAAAAGAAACTTACAAATAGTAATAAATAAAGCACTAAGATTCATTCACCATAATGAGTACGACAGTCCCACAATAGAAGATATGCACGTTAAATATAACATTACACCAATTAATATAAGTTTACATGGAAAAGCTAAAAAAATCTGGGAAACTATAAAACAAACAGAGCCATATCACTACAATAAAATAATAACACCCAATATTAACAAACACAGTTGGTTCCCCAAAACCAGTCATGTAATAAATGTACCACTACCTGAACCAATGTACACTGGTTGACTGAGCACCTGTCCATGGCTGCAAAGTATAGAAACTTAACAAAATACTCTGTAATATGTGTGTGTGTGTGTGTGTATGTGTGTGTGTGTGAATGTGTATATGTATATGTATTGTATTGTAAGGTTATTAAATTTTGTATATATATGTAAGTGTGTCTGTGTGTGTGTGTGTGTGTGTGTGTGTGCGTGTGGGTTTATATATAAAAAATAAATAAATAAATAAATAAATAAATAAATAAATAAATAAATAAATAAATAAATAAATAAATAAATAGATAGGGTATACATAAATAAAATAAAATTATATAATAAATAAATAAATAAATAATAATAATAATAATAATAAATAAATGAATAAATGAATGAATGGATAAGTGAAATAAAGTGAAAATTATTAATACAATTAAGGATAAATAAATAAATTATATTATGACACGCTACCACCTAGGTATGGTAATTTACCTAGCTTTAACAGCCAACAGCCAACACCACTTTAACTAAAACGGCAGCAGTGCTTTGTGGGTGCCATGGGGGCGGCGTAATTGGAAAAAATATATCAACATTAGCAATGTGGTCAAGCCCACACTCTTTTAATCTCATACTGTCTTTCCTGTTTCTTTTCCCCAGTACTTTTTCTCTATCTTGTATTCTACTCTTCCCCCCCACTTTCTACTACTACTACTACTACCGCGCGGCACACTCACTCACTCCTACTCCTCCTCCTCCTCTGTTCGCTATGGCTCGTACAAAGCAGACAGCTCGCAAGTCCACCGGTGGGAAGGCCCCTCGTAAGCAACTTGCTACGAAGGCGGCTCGCAAGTCCGCGCCTGCCACCGGAGGTGTCAAGAAGCCCCACCGTTACAGGCCGGGCACTGTGGCTCTCCGTGAAATCCGCCGTTACCAGAAGAGCACTGAACTGCTCATCAGGAAGTTGCCCTTCCAACGTTTGGTGCGCGAGATTGCTCAGGATTTCAAGACTGATCTCCGTTTCCAGTCCTCGGCTGTCATGGCTCTGCAGGAGGCCTCCGAGGCTTACCTTGTGGGTCTTTTTGAGGACACAAACCTTTGCGCTATCCACGCCAAGCGCGTCACTATCATGCCAAAGGACATCCAGCTTGCTCGTCGCATCCGAGGCGAGCGTGCCTAATAAGCAAGATATCTATCTATCTATCTATCTATCTAGGCCCTTTTCAGGGCCAAACTATGGTCACAAAAGAGAGTTGTTGTTGGTTATTGTTATTAATATTCTTCTATCTAAAAAATTTAAATTATAAAACAATCTGATAATTAATAACTTGTGCATGCATGTAGTCAACCTGAAAATTGTTGTTGGATATCATTATTATCATTCTTTTATTCATTTTAAGTACTGTGTTGTATGCTGTAGGAGAAACATATTACTTGACCTTGAACTTTCCGCCCTCGCGAGATAAGATATAATAGTATAAAAAAGAGAGAGAGAGAGAGAGAGAGAGAGAGAATTTAAAAGAAAAAAAAAAAGCAAATTAGTCCAAGCAGTCTCTCTTTTATTAACAAATTGTGGCTCCAACGGAGCCGAGTATTGGTAGACGTCGTCCAGTCCAGGCAGGCAGGCAGGCAGCTGCTGCTGCTGCTGCTGCTGCTGCTGCTTACTTGGAGGAGGTGTATTTGGTGACAGCCTTTGTGCCTTCAGACACTGCGTGTTTTGCCAGTTCACCGGGAAGCAAGAGACGAACGGCAGTCTGGATCTCCCTGCTGGTGATGGTGGAACGCTTGTTGTAGTGTGCCAAACGAGAAGCCTCGGCGGCGATGCGTTCGAAGATGTCGTTCACGAAAGAATTCATGATAGACATGGCCTTGGAAGACACGCCGGTGTCAGGGTGGACCTGCTTCAGCACCTTGTAGATGTAGATGGAGTAGCTCTCCTTCCTCCTGCGCTTCTTCTTCTTGTCTCCCTTGGCAATGGCCTTCTGGGCCTTGCCAGCCTTCTTGGCAGCCTTTCCTGATGCTTTAGGAGGCATGATGATGGTTTCGTATTCACTGAGGGAATGAATGAATTTGAGCTTTTTTTTACTTTTACTTTTATTTACAGAAAAGGGGGGGTGAAGTACATAAGGGGAGAAAGCATGCACCTAGGTGCAAAAAGAAGAAAAGAGAGGAAATACAGAAGTATAGTAGGAGAGTGAAAGGTGCCGGGCGGACCGGCTTGCTGTTGTGTCAGTGGTGAAATTAGAGGTGAAATTAGAGTCACAGCCAGTACATGTGTATAGGTGGAAACCGGGCAAGCCCGGAGGAAAACCACCCGTACTATTGTGTGGGAGGGGGGGTACATAATTCAATGTTACTTACAGAAACGTTTGTATAAACATAATGTTGATTTATACATACATGCATTTATATAAGATTTTGAGTACATTCAATATACAGACATGCATCACAAAAATATTTACAATATAGAGTTTATTATATACATATATTCCTACAAACTTGTAGAAATATACACGTAAATAATTACAATATCATTTTTGACTATTTTAGTTATATAATAATTATCATGAAACATTGCTGTCCATCTTCTTCGTTCTTCTGGTTCTGGGTCTGAGGTCCTCGTCACGGTTGCAGGCCTTGGTGTCCCAACTACTATAGGTAGTCTGGGTTTGCAGTCGGAACAATCTGAGGGGATAAAAAGAACACAGAGGCAGAGAGAGCATTTCGTTCTTCCCCGTGGGGTCGGGAGGTGTGCGATGGAGGGGACATTAATATTTCATTTCATAAAAATTATAAAAACTCTGGTAAGAATACATTTACCTGTATCGTGGGGCTGGTAGTGGGTTCTGCTCCAGAGATAGAAGGCTCCTAGGGAACCAAGAGTGTTGCCGGTCCGGTGCCCCATCGTGCAACTCTCTTAGAGTCAGGAACTGGTCCCAGCCTTCTGACTCCATCCGTTCCCAGACCTTGGCAGCCATTTGGTGAAGCCTGACGTTGAGGGGTGGTAGTGATGCCGCCTCATGGAGCGATGCTGTGGTGGTGAAGTCGTCCCATTTTGTGCCAAAAACGAACCGGAGTGCAGAATTCTGGACCTTCTGGAGACGACTGATGGCTGTCTTGGAGAGGGTGTGTGTAGGGATTGGTGGGTAGGTGAGGATGGGTATAACCAGGGCTTTGACGAGGTGGAGTTTGATCTTAGTGTCCAAGTCCCTGAAGCGAAACAGCATTGAGAGTGCCGTTCTCGCCTTCGCTATCTTCTTTGTAATGTGAGTCGTGTATCCCCGCGTCGTGATGGTTAGGCCCAGTAGAGTGCCGCTTGGTTGAAAGTCAACCACGTCACCTTCAACCAGGAGCGGGGCTGGGGCTGTTGTGGCCAAGGGGATGACAGTAAACTTGGCCACGTTAGTCTTGATCTTCCAGTCTTCCTCGTATCTGTTGACCCTGGCGATCTCTCTTCCCGTTCTGGCGTTAAGCATCATGCTGGAGCGGCCTGGATGGAAAACCACCTGGGACACATCGTCTGCGTACAGAACGTTGATGCCCGCGCCAGACAGAGGGCAGTCTCTGGTGTAGATGGAGTATAAAGTAGGTGAGAGGACACTCCCCTGGGGCACACCAGAGGTGAGGGGAAAGGCAGGACCAGTGTGATTACCAACCTTGACTCTGGCTGTCCTGTCCCCCAGAAAGTCGCAAAGCAAACGTTCGATTGGATCTGGGAGACCCAATTGTAACATTTTGAATTTTAATCCGAGATGCCACACTTTGTCGAATGCTTTGCTGACATCCCGGAGGACAAGGTTGCAGCGAGAGCCCGAAGCATGGTGAATGGCAAGGGTCTCGGTTGCCACAGCAATGGCGTGTGTCGTTCCTCTACCTCTCCTGAAGCCATACTGTGCCGGGTGTAGATGGTTACCGACCTCCAGGAAGTCGCGTAGTCTCTGGGCCACTATCCTTTCCAACAGCTTCCCCGGCACCTCCAGAAGGGAGATGGGACGGTAGCTGTCCGGGCGGGTGGGAACCTTACCCGGTTTGGGTATCATCCTCATCTCCGCTTCCTTGAAGCTGTCAGGAAAGTATCCGGCAGACAACGCTGCGTTGAATATCGCCCTAAGACGATCTAGAGCAGGATCTGGAAGATTAGACAATATAGTTCTGTTTATCTTACTGCTTCCCGGGCTGGTTGTCCTTCCACCTTTCAAGGCGGCGGACAGCTCCCAGGAAGAAATAAGACAGTCCAGAATGGATGTGCCCGCAAGACGGGTAGGGTCTGCAACATCGTGTGGGTGGGTCCTGTGGGAAAAAGTTTCCATGTAATTCAGCACACGTTGATTATCGTCAAATTCGTCGTCATCGGCCTCACTAAAGACTCTTTCCCAAATAGATGTGAAAAGTCTTTCCTTGTCGTTTGTCGTGTAGTGCTTCTCTCCGTTATTGTCAACTAAGTACGTGTCTGGTCCTGTAGTTTTACCTGAAAGGAGTTTAACCTTCCTCCAGAACTTCCTGGGGTCCGTGTAGTTGGCAGCTAAGCCAGCCAACGTCCTACCCCAGTGTCTGTTGGCCTCAATCCGTCTGGTGTCCTGTAAAACTGCTCGTAGTTGTGAGTATCGTCTATAGTCATCACGAGTCCATCCTACCCTAGATGCTCTGTCCCGTAGAGCGTCAAACTGTATCTTAAGTAGTTGAGTCGTCCTTGAGGGTCTGGGGGCGGGTTGAAGCCTGTAAGACGTTTTGGGAATATGTCTGTCTGCTGTGGTCTTAACTGTCGTCATCCAAGTCTCAAGTGCCTCGTCTATGTCTTCAAGGGTCCCGTGGGTTATGTCTGGAGTGTCAGTCATCTGTAAGTCGTCGTCTGTTTTAAAGATGTCCCAGTCAGTTTTATGAAAAGAGAAGGTTTTAGGAACGGGAATGAGAATCGGAGATGAAGAAATGTCAAGGATGAGAGGAATGTGGTCACTTGAAGTCAAAGGTCCTGGTGTTAAGGTGTAGTGAAAGTGATTAGCAGTGTTAGTTAAAACAATGTCAGGGGAAGTAGTGGAACGTGGTCCGTAAAAAGTTGGAAAGTGAGGTCCAATGTGACGTGCCGTTTGGCGTCGAAGGTAGTCTATGAGTTCGCGTCCTACTTGGTTAGTTGTGCCGTAACCTAAGGTTGGGTGTCGTGCGTTGAGGTTTCCTGCTATGAAAACAGGTGTCTGTCTGCGTAGTAAGCGAAGATAGTCTGGATGGGGAAGGTATGGTCGCCTGGGGGGGAGGTAGCTGGTGGCAATTAGTAGTGGTCCGTCAGAGGTGTCAGTCTCTATTGCCAGTGTCTCGGATAAAAAAATCATCCTCAACTTTATGACGAATTTTACTTTTAACAGCAATGGCGACCCCGTCATTTAATTCGTTGCTCAAGTTTTGTTGGTAAACCCTGTAGCCTGGAATCTTTAGTCTCGTATTGTCTTTTAGTCCGTGACTGTTAATTAGAATAATGTCAGGGTCAAAATGTCTATATGTGTTAGATAAGTCGTACTTACGAGCGTCCCATGCAAGTACATTGTGCTGAATTACTCGGAGACGGGTCATTATTTCATCCCACTGGCTACCTTACCAGTGTACTGGGAAAACTGACGGTGCTGGGGGCGGTCTTCAGACTGGAGCGCGTAGAAGTCTTCGTCTCTGATCGAAGTCAAGTATGCGGTCAGGGGTCCTGGGATGGTCTTGAGGAAGTCCATCACGCGTTGGGCATTCTCTGCTCTACCTGTATGGAATAGAGCAAAACTATCCTTCTGCAGCAGAGTCCTCAGTGTCGAGTAGCACACTGCCGACCTGGGCCATTTGCTGGAGTCCTTCTTGACAATGGAGAAGTGTACGTCATCCTTGTGGGGGTGACGTTCTTCCTCCACTTCAACATCAGCCTCAGAGTCTGAACCAGACTCTGAGGAGTTGGAGGCTGCCATGTCCCCTCCGTCCTCCTGATGGGAGGGGGGAGGTGGAAGAACTGGCGCTGGGGAAGGTGAAGGTGTGGCGATTGGTGGTGGTGGTGGAGGTGGCGGCGCAGGTGTAGCGGCGGCTGGAGCAGCGGGGGTGGATCCCAGTGACCCACCAAAAATCGCCTTCATGATGGCAGTGGAAGGCGGGTTTGGGGGCAGCCTGATGTCTGGCAGGCCATTGAGCCGAAGGCTCTCTGAGAGAGACTCCTGGAAGCTGCCGGGAGCGCCCACATTGTTCAGGTGTGCGTTGAACACACACAGCATTCCCGCCAGGTTGAGCCTGGAGGCGTCAGCTAACGGCGTAGACTGGGCAGCGGCCCCCGCGAAAGTGGTGGAAGCCACTCAATGAATAAGAAAAAAAAAAAAAATATTAATAAATTAATCATTTAAAATATATTTATATATATATATATATATATATATATATATATATATATATATATATATATATATATATATATATATATATATATATAATGAATGACCACCATTCTCTTTATGCAAAAGATTGTGGACCTAGAAGGTCCGGGATTTATATGTTTGTAGACGGTAATAAACGGCTTTGCAATGCAATCCTTAACCACCGAATCCGTACAGAGTGCGTCCCTGACGCTTCAGGGCATACACGACGTCCATGGCAGTAACAGTCTTGCGCTTAGCGTGCTCAGTGTAGGTGACGGCATCCCTGATAACATTCTCCAGGAACACCTTAAGCACACCACGCGTCTCTTCGTAGATCAAGCCAGAGATACGCTTCACGCCGCCGCGACGAGCCAGACGACGAATAGCTGGTTTGGTGATGCCCTGGATGTTATCACGTAAAACCTTTCGGTGACGCTTAGCGCCCCCTTTCCCAAGACCCTTGCCTCCCTTGCCGCGGCCAGTCATGATGATGATGCTGCTGCTGCTGCTAGTGTGTGGGTGTGTGTGGAGCGGAGCGATGCGCACTACAGACTGAGACAATTTCTGAAAGTACCCCTTATATAAGCCGGCAGCGTTCGAGCTTGTAGTAGGTTATATTCAAACTTACCTTATATATGTTATTCTATATTATATTATATTATTGTGTGGGTGTGTGTGTGTGTGTGTGTGTGGTGGAGTCGGGTGAGGGGTGGTGGTTGGGGTTTTAGGGGGAGTGGTGGGGTGGGGGGTGAAAGGTGGAAGTAACACTATAAAAACGAAAAAAAGAAAAATAAATAATATAAAATTTAACCAACCGATGATACATGATAAAGAATATACGGGTTTATACCAGAAATTAAATAAAAATAAAAATCATTGAATTCCAACAAATTTTGATGTTCCCGGCCGGTCACCCATCCAAGTGTGAGCCAGACCCAGCGTTGCTTAACCTCGCTGATCGGACGAGAAGCTTCCTTTCTTAAGCAAATGCCTCAGTTTGCCTATTACATTTTGTTTGTTCAGCTCCGCCTCCGTGATAAGGGAGTTGAGGGTGGATGTCGCGATGAGAGGAAGATCCCCCCCAATTAAATATTCATTCCAACCAAAAATGAGTGACAAAATATATCCGGTGTTATAACCGGAAAAAAAAGTAAAAAAATAAAAATCTTTGAATGCCAGCATCTTGTGTTCTGTTCCCGAACGGTCACCCATCCAAGTGCGAGCCAAACCCAGCGTTGCTGAACCTCGCTGATTTATGTGTTTGTAGACGGTAATAAACGGCTTTCTAATGCAATCCTCAACTCCTACACAAGACCCGTTACCCCGTAAGGAACACATATACTCTTAACTTCCACGAATATTCTTGTAATGACTGGTACAGCTCAAAGCAGTTCATAACTATGCCTTACAACACGTTTAACCACCTTAGGGACCCTCGTGGATGTGTAAAATTGATCTCAACCTATAGTGTAATTTAGGTCACTTTTGCTACTTCGGGAAATTTTGTGCAAAATTTCCTCTTCGATTTTGTTCTTTTTAAACTATGTTGTACATGGGAATAATGTAAGACATTCAGCTTAGTTTCGGTTCATTTCACCAACAACTTTTATTGCTATTAAGGAATTTATTTGGGTTAAAAGAGATGATAAAATCAGGATGGTGGATCTAACCCTTTACCAATGTTGATGTAAAAGATATCAAATATTCCTTATGAAATTACCAACTAATAAACAAAGCACTTTGTTCAATTGGTATCTGAGCTTAGAAGCTAATATTGTTTGTTTAATGATATCAAAATTTTAGTAAATAACTATTTTTCATGAGTTAGATACCGATCAAATATAGCACAGTGTTATGTTGTGAAATCATAAATATTTTTCTCTTTCTTTTAAACCCTATCCCATTCATATCCTGCGTCTAGTTTCGTTTTTCGTCATTTATAATCTACGTAATTTACGTGAGGACATAATATAGTTTTCTTAATACTGTGTTTATCGGTACTTGTTACATACCATAAGAATCGGAAAACTCTGCAGAAACTGAATCCATGCTTGAAAATTCGATACGAGTCAAACGAAAGGAGTTACAGATAGTTTAAGTAGAAACTGTGATGAAAACCAGTTTTTATACACTTATTTCAGGATGGCAGAGTCTGTTTGAATACTCCTGTAGTATACATAGCCTTCTTCTGACATTCTTAAATGCTGCTGCATCAAGATAAGGCTCACTAGAATTAGGTATACAGAGGCAGAAAACAATTCAACTCCCACCGCTCGTTCGGTCGGTCGGTCATGACTGGCCGATCAAAATCTTCACTACTGACTGTCACCGGTGCCAATGGCTATGGAAGTGATTTATTTTCATTAAAAGAATGTAATGCAGTACTTTTATTGCAGTGTCAAGCTCCATCAAGAGGATATGATAGCTATCAGTAACCCACGTATACTCCTACACAAGACCCGTTACCCCGTAAGGAACACATATACTCTTAACTTCCACGAATATTCTTGTAATGACTGTTACAGCTCAAAGCAGTTCATAACTATGCCTTACAACACGTTTAACCATCTTAGGGACCCTCGTGGATGTGTAAAATTGATCTCAACCTATGGTGTAATTTAGGTCACTTTTGCTACTTCGGGAAATTTTGTGCAAAATTTCCTCTTCGATTTTGTTCTTTTTAAACTATGTTGTACATGGGAATAATGTAAGACATTCAGCTTAGTTTCGGTTCATTTCACCAACAACTTTTATTGCTATTAAGGAATTTATTTGGGTTAAAGAGATGATAAAATCAGGATGGTGGATCTAACCCTTTACCAATGTTGATGTAAAAGATATCAGATATTCCTTATGAAATTACCAACTAATAAACAAAGCACTTTGTTCAATTGGTATCTGAGCTTAGAAGCTAATATTGTTTGTTTAATGATATCAAAATTTTAGTAAATAACTATTTTTCATGAGTTAGATACCGATCAAATATAGCACAGTGTTATGTTGTGAAATCATAAATATTTTTCTCTTTCTTTTAAACCCTATCCCATTCATATCCTGCGTCTAGTTTCGTTTTTCGTCATTTATAATCTACGTAATTTACGTGAGGACATAATATAGTTTTCTTAATACTGTGTTTATCGGTACTTGTTACATACCATAAGAATCGGAGAACTCTGCAGAAGCTGAATCCATGCTTGAAAATTCGATACGAGTCAAACGAAAGGACTTACAGATAGTTTAAGAAGAAACTGTGATTAAAACCAGTTTTTATACACCTATTTCAGGATGGCAGAGACTGTTTGAATACTCCTGTAGTATACATAGCCTTCTTCTGACATTCTTAAATGCTGCTGCATCAAGATAAGACTCACTAGAATTAGGTATACAAAGGCAGAAAACAATTCAACTCCCACCACTCGTTCGGTCGGTCGGTCATGACTGGCCGATCAAAATCTTCACTACTGACTGTCACCGGTGCCAATGGCTATGGAAGTGATTTATTTTCATTAAAAGAATGTAATGCAGTACTTTTATTGCAGTGTCAAGCTCCATCAAGAGGATATGATAGCTATCAGTAACCCACGTATACTCCTACACAAGACCCGTTACCCCGTAAGGAACACATATACTCTTAACTTCAACGAATATTCTTGTAATGACTGTTACAGCTCCAAGCAGTTCATAACTATGCCTTACAACACGTTTAACCATCTTAGGGACCCTCGTGGATGTGTAAAATTGATCTCAACCTATGGTGTAATTTAGGTCACTTTTGCTACTTCGGGAAATTTTGTGCAAAATTTCCTCTTCGATTTTGTTCTTTTTAAACTATGTTGTACATGGGAATAATGTAAGACATTCAGCTTAGTTTCGGTTCATTTCACCAACAACTTTTTTGCTATTAAGGAATTTATTTGGGTTAAAAGAGATGATAAAATCAGGATGGTGGATCTAACCCTTTACCAATGTTGACGTAAAAGATATCAGATATTCCTTATGAAATTACCAACTAATAAACAAAGCACTTTGTTCAATTGGTATCTGAGCTTAGAAGCTAATATTGTTTGTTTAATGATATCAAAATTTTAGTAAATAACTATTTTTCACGAGTTAGATACCGATCAAATATAGCAAAGTGTTATGTTGTGAAATCATAAGTATTTTTCTCTTTCTTTTAAACCCTATCCCATTCATATCCTGCGTCTAGTTTCGTTTTTCGTCTTTATAATCTACGTAATTTACGTGAGGACATAATATAATTTTCTTAATACTGTGTTTATCGGTACTTGTTACATACCATAAGAATCGGAAAACTCTGCAGAAACTGAATCCATGCTTGAAAACTCGATACGAGTCAAACGAAAGGAGTTACAGATAGTTTAAGTAGAAACTGTGATGAAAACCAGTTTTTATACACTTATTTCAGGATGGCAGAGTCTGTTTGAAAACTCCTGTAGTATACATAGCCTTCTTCTGACATTCTTAAATGCTGCTGCATCAAGATAAGGCTCACTAGAATTAGGTATACAGAGGCAGAAAACAATTCAACTCCCACCGCTCGTTCGGTCGGTCGGTCATGACTGGCCGATCAAAATCTTCACTACTGACTGTCACCGGTGCCAATGGCTATGGAAGTGATTTATTTTCATTAAAAGAATGTAATGCAGTACTTTTATTGCAGTGTCAAGCTCCATCAAGAGGATATGATAGCTATCAGTAACCCACGTATACTCCTACACAAGACCCGTTACCCCGTAAGGAACACATATACTCTTAACTTCCAAGAATTTTTTTGTAATGACTGTTACAGCTCAAAGCAGTTCATAACTATGCCTTACAACACGTTTAACCATCTTAGGGACCTTCGTGGATGTGTAAAATTGATCTCAACCTATGGTGTAATTTAGGTCACTTTTGCTACTTCGGGAAATTTTGTGCAAAATTTCCTCTTCGATTTTGTTTTTTTTAAACTATGTTGTACATGGTAATAATGTAAGACATTCAGCTTAGTTTCGGCTCATTTCACCAACAACTTTTTTGCTATTAAGGAATTTATTTGGGTTAAAGAGATGATAAAATCAGGATGGTGGATCTAACCCTTTACCAATGTTGACGTAAAAGATATCAGATATTCCTTATGAAATTACCAACTAATAAACAAAGCACTTTGTTCAATTGGTATCTGAGCTTAGAAGCTAATATTGTTTGTTTAATGATATCAAAATTTTAGTAAATAACTATTTTTCACGAGTTAGATACCGATCAAATATAGCAAAGTGTTATGTTGTGAAATCATAAGTATTTTTCTCTTTCTTTTAAACCCTATCCCATTCATATCCTGCGTCTAGTTTCGTTTTTCGTCTTCTATAATCTACGTAATTTACGTGAGGACGTAATATAATTTTCTTAATACCGTGTTTATCGGTACTTGTTACATACCATAAGAATCGGAAAACTCTGCAGAAACTGAATCCATGCTTGAAAATTCGATACGAGTCAAACGAAAGGAGTTACAGATAGTTTAAGTAGAAACTGTGATGAAAACCAGTTTTTATACACTTATTTCAGGATGGCAGAGTCTGTTTGAAAACTCCTGTAGTATACATAGCCTTCTTCTGACATTCTTAAATGCTGCTGCATCAAGATAAGGCTCACTAGAATTAGGTATACAGAGGCAGAAAACAATTCAACTCCCACCGCTCGTTCGGTCGGTCGGTCATGACTGGCCGATCAAAATCTTCACTACTGACTGTCACCGGTGCCAATGGCTATGGAAGTGATTTATTTTCATTAAAAGAATTTAATGCAGTACTTTTATTGCAGTGTCAAGCTCCATCAAGAGGATATGATAGCTATCAGTAACCCACGTATACTCCTACACAAGACCCGTTACCCCGTAAGGAACACATATACTCTTAACTTCAAGGAATATTCTTGTAATGACTGTTACAGCTCAAAGCAGTTCATAACTATGCCTTACAACACGTTTAACCATCTTAGGAACCCTCGTGGATGGTTAAAATTGATCTCAACCTATGGTGTAATTTAGGTCACTTTTGCTACTTCGGGAAATTTTGTGCAAAATTTCCTCTTCGATTTTGTTCTTTTTAAACTATGTTGTACATGGGAATAATGTAAGACATTCAGCTTAGTTTCGGTTCATTTCACCAACAACTTTTTTGCTATTAAGGAATTTATTTGGGTTAAAGAGATGATAAAATCAGGATGGTGGATCTAACCCTTTACCAATGTTGACGTAAAAGATATCAGATATTCCTTATGAAATTACCAACTAATAAACAAAGCACTTTGTTCAATTGGTATCTGAGCTTAGAAACTAATATTGTTTGTTTAATGATATCAAAATTTTAGTAAATAACTATTTTTCACGAGTTAGATACCGATCAAATATAGCAAAGTGTTATGTTGTGAAATCATAAGTATTTTTTTCTTTCTTTTAAACCCTATCCCATTCATATCCTGCGTCTAGTTTCGTTTTTCGTCATTTATAATCTACGTAATTTACGTGAGGACGTAATATAATTTTCTTAATACCGTGTTTATCGGTACTTGTTACATACCATAAGAATCGGAAAACTCTGCAGAAACTGAATCCATGCTTGAAAATTCGATACGAGTCAAACGAAAGGAGTTACAGATAGTTTAAGTAGAAACTGTGATGAAAACCAGTTTTTATACACTTATTTCAGGATGGCAGAGTCTGTTTGAATACTCCTGTAGTATACATAGCCTTCTTCTGACATTCTTAAATGCTGCTGCATCAAGATAAGGCTCACTAGAATTAGGTATACAGAGGCAGAAAACAATTCAACTCCCACCGCTCGTTCGGTCGGTCGGTCATGACTGGCCGATCAAAATCTTCACTACTGACTGTTACCGGTGCCAATGGCTATGGAAGTGATTTATTTTCATTAAAAAGAATGTAATGCAGTACTTTTATTGCAGTGTCAAGCTCCATCAAGAGGATATGATAGCTATCAGTAACCCACGTATACTCCTACACAAGACCCGTTACCCCGTAAGGAACACATATACTCTTAACTTCAACGAATATTCTTGTAATGACTGTTACAGCTCAAAGCAGTTCATAACTATGCCTTACAACACGTTTAACCATCTTAGGGACCCTCGTGGATGTGTAAAATTGATCTCAACCTATGGTGTAATTTAGGTCACTTTTGCTACTTCGGGAAATTTTTTGCAAAATTTCCTCTTCGATTTTGTTCTTTTTAAACTATGTTGTACATGGGAATAATGTAAGACATTCAGCTTAGTTTCGGTTCATTTCACCAACAACTTTTTTGCTATTAAGGAATTTATTTGGGTTAAAAGAGATGATAAAATCAGGATGGTGGATCTAACCCTTTACCAATGTTGACGTAAAAGATATCAGATATTCCTTATGAAATTACCAACTAATAAACAAAGCACTTTGTTCAATTGGTATCTGAGCTTAGAAGCTAATATTGTTTGTTTAATGATATCAAAATTTTAGTAAATAACTATTTTTCACGAGTTAGATACCGATCAAATATAGCAAAGTGTTATGTTGTGAAATCATAAGTATTTTTCTCTTTCTTTTAAACCCTATCCCATTCATATCCTGCGTCTAGTTTCGTTTTTCGTCTTTTATAATCTACGTAATTTACGTGAGGACGTAATATAATTTTCTTAATACCGTGTTTATCGGTACTTGTTACATACCATAAGAATCGGAAAACTCTGCAGAAACTGAATCCATGCTTGAAAATTCGATACGAGTCAAACGAAAGGAGTTACAGATAGTTTAAGTAGAAACTGTGATGAAAACCAGTTTTTATACACTTATTTCAGGATGGCAGAGTCTGTTTGAATACTCCTGTAGTATACATAGCCTTCTTCTGACATTCTTAAATGCTGCTGCATCAAGATAAGGCTCACTAGAATTAGGTATACAGAGGCAGAAAACAATTCAACTCCCACCGCTCGTTCGGTCGGTCGGTCATGACTGGCCGATCAAAATCTTCACTACTGACTGTCACCGGTGCCAATGGCTATGGAAGTGATTTATTTTCATTAAAAGAATGTAATGCAGTACTTTTATTGCAGTGTCAAGCTCCATCAAGAGGATATGATAGCTATCAGTAACCCACGTATACTCCTACACAAGACCCGTTACCCCGTAAGGAACACATATACTCTTAACTTCAACGAATATTCTTGTAATGACTGTTACAGCTCCAAGCAGTTCATAACTATGCCTTACAACACGTTTAACCATCTTAGGGACCCTCGTGGATGTGTAAAATTGATCTCAACCTATGGTGTAATTTAGGTCACTTTTGCTACTTCGGGAAATTTTGTGCAAAATTTCCTCTTCGATTTTGTTCTTTTTAAACTATGTTGTACATGGGAATAATGTAAGACATTCAGCTTAGTTTCGGTTCATTTCACCAACAACTTTTATTGCTATTAAGGAATTTATTTGGGTTAAAAGAGATGATAAAATCAGGATGGTGGATCTAACCCTTTACCAATGTTGATGTAAAAGATATCAGATATTCCTTATGAAATTACCAACTAATAAACAAAGCACTTTGTTCAATTGGTATCTGAGCTTAGAAGCTAATATTGTTTGTTTAATGATATCAAAATTTTAGTAAATAACTATTTTTCACGAGTTAGATACCGATCAAATATAGCAAAGTGTTATGTTGTGAAATCATAAATATTTTTCTCTTTCTTTTAAACCCTATCCCATTCATATCCTGCGTCTAGTTTCGTTTTTCGTCTTTTATAATCTACGTAATTTACGTGAGGACGTAATATAATTTTCTTAATACTGTGTTTATCGGTACTTGTTACATACCATAAGAATCGGAAAACTCTGCAGAAACTGAATCCATGCTTGAAAATTCGATACGAGTCAAACGAAAGGAGTTACAGATAGTTTAAGTAGAAACTGTGATGAAAACCAGTTTTTATACACTTATTTCAGGATGGCAGAGTCTGTTTGAATACTCCTGTAGTATACATAGCCTTCTTCTGACATTCTTAAATGCTGCTGCATCAAGATAAGGCTCACTAGAATTAGGTATACAGAGGCAGAAAACAATTCAACTCCCACCGCTCGTTCGGTCGGTCGGTCATGACTGGCCGATCAAAATCTTCACTACTGACTGTCACCGGTGCCAATGGCTATGGAAGTGATTTATTTTCATTAAAAGAATGTAATGCAGTACTTTTATTGCAGTGTCAAGCTCCATCAAGAGGATATGATAGCTATCAGTAACCCACGTATACTCCTACACAAGACCCGTTACCCCGTAAGGAACACATATACTCTTAACTTCCACGAATATTCTTGTAATGACTGTTACAGCTCAAAGCAGTTCATAACTATGCCTTACAACACGTTTAACCATCTTAGGGACCCTCGTGGATGTGTAAAATTGATCTCAACCTATGGTGTAATTTAGGTCACTTTTGCTACTTCGGGAAATTTTGTGCAAAATTTCCTCTTCGATTTTGTTCTTTTTAAACTATGTTGTACATGGGAATAATGTAAGACATTCAGCTTAGTTTCGGTTCATTTCACCAACAACTTTTATTGCTATTAAGGAATTTATTTGGGTTAAAAGAGATGATAAAATCAGGATGGTGGATGTAACCCTTTACCAATGTTGATGTAAAAGATATCAAATATTCCTTATGAAATTACCAACTAATAAACAAAGCACTTTGTTCAATTGGTATCTGAGCTTAGAAGCTAATATTGTTTGTTTAATGATATCAAAATTTTAGTAAATAACTATTTTTCACGAGTTAGATACCGATCAAATATAGCAAAGTGTTATGTTGTGAAATCATAAATATTTTTCTCTTTCCTTTAAACCCTATCCCATTCATATACTGCGACTAGTTTCGTTTTTCGTGTTTTATAATCTACGTAATTTACGTGAGGACATAATATAATTTTCTTAATACTGTGTTTAATGGTACTGGTTACATACCATAAGAATCGGAAAACTCTGCAGAAGCTGAATCCATGCTTGAAAATTCGATACGAGTCAAACGAAAGGAGTTACAGATAGTTTAAGTAGAAACTGTGATGAAAACCAGTTTGTATACACTTATTTCAGGATGGCAGAGTCTGTTTGAATATTCCTGTAGTATACATAGCCTTCTTCTGACATTCTTAAATGCTGCTGCATCAAGATAAGGCTCACTAGAATTAGGTATACAGAGGCAGAAAACAATTCAACTCCCACCGCTCGTTCGGTCGGTCGGTCATGACTGGCCGATCAAAATCTTCACTACTGACTGTCACCGGTGCCAATGGCTATGGAAGTGATTTATTTTCATTAAAAGAATGTAATGCAGTACTTTTATTGCAGTGTCAAGCTCCATCAAGAGGATATGATAGCTATCAGTAACCCACGTATACTCCTACACAAGACCCGTTACCCCGTAAGGAACACATATACTCTTAACTTCCACGAATATTCTTGTAATGACTGTTACAGCTCCAAGCAGTTCATAACTATGCCTTACAACACGTTTAACCATCTTAGGGACCCTCGTGGATGTGTAAAATTGATCTCAACCTATGGTGTAATTTAGGTCACTTATTTCAGGATGGCAGAGTCTGTTTGAATACTCCTGTAGTATACATAGCCTTCTTCTGACATTCTTAAATGCTGCTGCATCAAGATAATTGATTGATTGATTGATTGGTGACAATAGATCATGGTGCCGCAACATCGAGGTCATTTGGCACAGTACTAAAAACACTAAAAATTAAAAAAGCTACTTAAATACTACATAAAAAGAAAAATAAATCTACAGGAGGTGGAGAAAGTCACTTTCCTGTAGGAATTTTAACACTTCATGTCCCGGGGAGAGTGCTTCCTCCCCCAGCACCAGAGAGAGAGAGAAACTCCCATCTCTGCCCCGACACTGGGCGAGGTACTGCTCTTGCAGTTCCCTCAGACTGGGGCACTCGACCAGCAAGATCCGCACAGTCAGGGGAACTAAGCAATCATCATAATAGGGCTCAACTCCCCGGGACATGAGGAAACCATGGGTGAGGCGGGTATGGCCCGTCCGTAGACGGGCCAATGCTGTCTCACTGCAGCGGCCTCGGACGTGCGCATAAGACCAGGGGCTCACAGCCCTTGCGGTAATTGCACCTATCTTGTAGGTAGCTCTATTGGCATTCCATCTCTCTTGCCAAACTACAACAATAGCAGCTCGAATTGTGGGAAACAGGTCTCTGTGAGGGACGGGGCAGGTAGTGACTTGACGTGAGGCGCCAGTCTTAGCTAGCTCATCTGCCTTCTCGTTCCCTTTAACAGAGACATGGGCTGGTACCCAACAAAAACAAATTCTGTGCCCACGACGGGCTGCTAGTACGAGCCAGTTGAAAATTTCTGAGACTATTGGATGTGCGTTATTAAAATCCTCAAGGGCTGACAAAGCTGCTCTGGAGTCTGAAAAAATAACAAAACCTCCAACATTCAAGGTAAAAAGAGATTTTATCGCTACTAAAATGGCCCACAGCTCTGCGGTAAAAATTGATGTACAGGCGGGTAGACTGCCGCACCGGGTAAAATCAGGGAAGACCGCTCCAAATCCGACGCCTGCATCGGATTTGGAGCCGTCAGTAAAAATGAGCGTGCAACCCTCATGTACGGAGGCATGATCGGTGAACAAAGTCCTCGCAGCATGCTCCGACATAGCACTCTTGTTAGCCGGCATGTAACGGCAATACGATACTGCCAGCCGCTTCCACGGCGGGACAGGCAATAATCGTGGGACAGCTATGGCAGGGCGAGGAAGGGACAACTCTTCAATCACGCCTCGAGCCCGAAAGCCAAAAGGCTGTGGGAAGTGCGGGTGCTGGGTGAAAGTGGCGTCCCGTGAAGTGTCCGTCACAGCACTGTAAGTGGGATCACCATAGAGACTTTGGCATCTGAACCACAAACGTGCCATCTGAGTCTGACGGTGAAGGTCGAGGGGTAACACTCCTGCATCTACGAGTAGACTGGGGATTGGGCAAGACCGAAAGGCGCCCGTCGCCAGTCTGATTCCACCGTGATGTACAGAGTCGAGAGTACGAAGGCGAGGGGATGTGGCTGAAGCGTAGACTTGGGAACCGTAATCTAACTTGGACAGAACAAAACAGTGATATAAACGGAGGAGAATGGTGCGGTCAGCTCCCCAAGACACATGGGAAAGAAAACGGAGCAGGGACATCCGCCGCTGGCAAGCAGCTTTCAGGTCCCACAGGTGTGGCAACCATGTAAGGCGTCTGTCAAATATTAAGCCCAAGAATCGAGTCGTTTCCACTATTGGTAGTCTCCTGCCATAGAGGTATAGGTCTGGATCCCTAAAATCACCTCTGCTTCGAGAGAAAAGCATAGCAACCGTCTTTGTGGAGGAAAAGTTAAAACCATGACTCTCGGCCCAACGGGTGACCCGGCCAAGAGCCAACTGGATGTGTCGCTCGGCCACATCGAGACGAGAGGAAGCGTAGGAGAGGGAAAAGTCATCAGCGTATAGCGTGCATCGAAAGTCCCGGTGGACGCACTCGGTGATGCTATTGATGGCAACGCTGAATAGAGTGACACTGAGGACACTATCTTGTGGGACTCCTTCTTGCTCAAAAGAGCTAGCAAGAGCAGTGCCCACCCTCACCCTAAAAGTACGGTCCTGTAAAAAAGACCGGAGGAACAGAGGGAGGTGACCCCTGAGTCCAACCGTATGGAGAGCTCGTAGAATGCCATACCTCCAGGTGGTGTCGTATGCCTTTTCAAGGTCGAAAAAGACGCTCACAACCCGCTGCCTGCAAGCAAAAGCTTGGCAGATAGTTTTTTCTATTCGCAGAAGAGCGTCTAAAGTAGAGCGAGATCGACGAAAACCACACTGTACTGCCGAAAGATGGCCACCCTTCTCAAGGAACCAGACTAGACGAGTGTTAATCATCTTCTCCAAAACTTTAATCATGCAAACGGTAAGGGCAATGGGTCGATAGCTAAGGGGGAGTGAGGCGTCCTTTCCAGGCTTGGGGATTGGTATGACTATAGCAGACTTCCAGGAGGGTGGTACGTAGCCGTCACTCCACATCCTATTAAATAATCCTAGGAGGAAGGACAGTGATCCAGAATTTAGGTGACGGATCATTGAGTATGTAATGTTATCTGCCCCTGGGGAAGAGTCCTTACAAGAAGATAAAGCTGAACGCAGTTCCGGTAGAGAGTAAGGGACATTGTAGTTTTCACCCCCACGAGATGAAAAGTCTAGTTGGCGAGCCTCGTCTGCCTCAAACTGGCGACGCACTGCTGGAGATCTCGAGGCCCGGCTGGACACCAAAGAAAAAGTCTCAGCGAGTGTGTTGGCTACCGCCTGGCTGTTAGATACCTTATCCCCGTTGACATGGAGGACCGGAGGCGGGCCTGGAGAGAACTTTCCTGCTATCTTCCGCACGCGCTTGAATACCTGCGACATAGGTGTCTGCACGTTCAATGTGGAGACAAAAGATGCAAGGGACTTACGGCGAGCATCCTTGAGGACTCGGCGAGCCTTAGCTCTAGCCAGTCTGTATTGTCCCCGGAAAAATTCGGTTTTGTGTCGACGGTACCTACCAAAAGCTCGACGTCGCTCTGTCACTGCCTGTCTACACTCATCAGACCACCAGGGGACCGGTCGGCGCTTGGTAAACCCTGTGGTCTGAGGGATGGAAAGCTCACCAGCTCGCTGGAGTATAGATGTAAAATACTCGACAGCGCTGTCTATGTCTAAAAAATCATCAACCTCGCAGTCAACTATAGCAAGTTGTTTAAAAAGTCCCCAGTCAGCGCGGTCTAGCCCCCAGCGGGGGACACGGGGTAAGGGGAGGACGTCGGGAGAAGACAGGAGTATAGGGTAGTGGTCACTCCCACAAAGATCTCCTGTGACGCTCCATGTGAAGTCAAGTAGGGTGTCGGGAGAACACAATGATAAATCTAGGGCCGAGGTGGTGTCTGTCTGGATGTGGTAGTGTGTATGGTCACCGGTGTTAAAAATACCTAGATCTAAGGCTTCAACCACAGTGGCAATCATTGCTCCCCTTGGGTTGATAAGTGTATCTCCCCACAGGGTGTGCCGACCATTAAAATCTCCTAAAACAATAAACGGGGAAGGCAATTGCTGGACTAGGGAAACGAAGTCCTCTCTGTCTACTGGAGAATTGGGAGGGAGGTATAAAGAGCAGACAGTGTAAGTTCTCCTGAGGTGGAGCTGGACAGCCACCAGCTGCAGGGAGGAGACAATATTAAAAGATGTAAAAGCAATGCCTCGTGAGTTATCTAAAAAAATTGCTGTTCCACCATGATGGCCTTGCGCGCGATCATGAGGAGAGTAAAAGCCAGAGTAACCCCTGGGTGTAGGATGGGAGGACGAACCAATCATTGTCTCCTGAAAACAGACAGACACAGACCGGCTGGTGTCTTCGCAGGAGTAGACTGAGCTCCTCCCAATTTCCTCTCAACCCACGAAGGTTCCACTGTAAAATATTAAAAATAATAAAATTAACGGTGCGTGGGGAGGCCCCTAGAGGAGACCCTCCCAACACCAGTATCCTTCTTGCTCTTACCCTGCCTAATGGCAGTGGCTAGAGCAGTGGAGGCAGTGGACAATCGCCTTGCAGTCTTTCCTAGCCCAGTGGCCAGTGAGGTGGCCACAGCAGCAGGAGCAGTGATGATGGCGTGACCCGACACCGGGGTAGGAGTGACGGCCGGAGCCGACACCAAGGCGGGAGTAACGGCCGGAGCCGACACCGGGGTGGGAGTGACGGCCGGAGCCGACACCGGGGTGGGAGTGACGGCCGGAGCCGACACCGGGGTAGAAGTGACGGCCGGAGCCGACACCGGGGTGGGAGTGACGGCCGGAGCCGACACCGGGGTGGGAGTGACGGCCGGAGCCGACACCTGGGTGGGAGTGACGGTCAGAGCCGACACCGGGGAGGTAGTGACGGCCGAAGCCGACACTGGGGTAAAAGTGACGGCCGGAGCCGACACTATTGGGGGCCTTCGAGGCCCACCAGAGGGTGTAGAGGATCGTGCCTCCTTAGGAAGGGGCACCTCCTCGATGGAGTCCTCACTTCTGCTACGCTTATGGTGTGATGGCGTAGCAGTAGGGGTCTGAGTGAGTTCCTCTGACACCTCCATAGATGTAGAGGGCAGAGCAGCAGGAGCAACAGCATTTTTGTGGGAATCATTTTGTGGCTTAGCCACTTGGTGCACTGTAGCAGTCGTTTTGCGTAATTGACGTCTATTATTATGAGAGGAAAGCATAGTTGCATAAGTCACTCCTGGACGTATATGCGTAGTAAGAACTCTACGCTTTGCCTCGGTAAAATCAATTTTCTCCGTGGTCCTGATGGAGAGTACTTCCCTCTCAAATCTGTAGCGGTCGCAGTCTTTTGAGTAAGCTGGGTGAGGTCCGTGGCAGTTAAAACAAGAGACAGGACCAGGGCAGGTCGTGCCATCGTGATCCGTTGTACCACAGGACGGGCACACCGCTGGTAGGCCATCTTGTAACCTACGGCAGGAACGACTGACATGTCCGAATGCCTGACAGTAATAGCATCGCCTAGGGGACGGTATGTATGCTTTTACTGGGAGGCGGAGCCACGCCAGTTTGACAACTTCAGGCAGTTTGAGTCGGTCGAAAGTGAGAAACAGGGTAGGGGTGGGAACAAGAACTCCATCAACTTTCCTTTGTAGACGATCAACTCCTACAACACCCTGATCACTCAGTTCGTGTAGAAGCTTTTCGTTTGAGTAGCGCATAACATCACGAGAAAAGATGACCCCCTTACACTGGTTGAGGGTAGCGTGATGAGTACACGCCACCTGCGTTCCAGGGACAGAGGAGATCCCTCTGAGGCAAGCACTCTCTTCCGGGGACGACACCTCCACTAGGAGACTACCATCCCTTTGGGAGGAGACCTTAGGCTCGCGTCCACAAACTTTAATGAGTGCTCGATGTACGTCAAATATGTCTAGATCCATGACAGACACACCATCAAGAGACTTAATGACAAGGAATTGTTCGTAATATGCCGGTTCGAAAGTACCTGGTAGAGTCTGAATGAGAGGGCCTGAAAAGCCCTTCTGTGCGTTAACGCGTCTTTGTTTTCTAGGCTTATAATTCAGAAATTCTCGGTTCGAATCTGTAGAATTCGAAGCGGAGGGGACAGTGGTCCCAGTGTCACCACCCGTGGCCCGGAAAGGCTCAAGCGTGGCGATAAAGGAAGATCGAGAAGAAGAAGCCGGGGACGAGCGGACGTCAGGGAGCGAGCTTGGTCGCGAAAGTGGTGGTGTAGATGCCATAAAATATTAAGAAAGCATTCGCTTCCCCACCCCCCCACCCACCACGGAGCCCAACAAGGGAGGGATGTATGTTGAGGCACGACGGCTCTCAACAGCCCTAGGGGTAGTGGGGGAAGTATACGCAGCCACTGCCTGGAGTGAGGTGGCAGCCGCGGGACCGTTGCGGTGCCCACCAGACAGCAGCCGCTTGACCCTAGCCAATGCATGACCAGCCGATTGATCCAGCGGGGCCACACTGGACCACCTGTCTTACCCCAACTCCCACACCAAAGAAGTGTGTTGTCCACCGCAGGGAACTACCTTCCTGCCCTGCGGTGGACTCAACTCCCAGATGAGGAAGCGCGGGGAGTATACAGGACGCCACGCACGGCAAACACGCTGGGAGGCTTAGTCCTGCCCTAGATGTAGACGGGTAAGGACGAGCAACATCACCGGTAGGCCTCCTCTACCAGTGATGAAGGGGGAGTGCTTGGTCCACGAGGCCGACGGACACCAACCCTACAGAGACGGACAGGGCCCCGCAGGAGAGGGCGCCGCCGACCACGCTTCAAGCCCCGCCACCACATCAAGGTGACTCCCCACGGCGGGGTGCATCAAGATAAGGCTCACTAGAATTAGGTATACAGAGGCAGAAAACAATTCAACTCCCACCGCTCGTTCGGTCGGTCGGTCATGACTGGCCGATCAAAATCTTCACTACTGACTGTCACCGGTGCCAATGGCTATGGAAGTGATTTATTTTCATTAAAATAATGTAATGCAGTACTTTTAGTGCAGTGTCAAGCTCCATCAAGAGGATATGATAGCTATCAGTAACCCACGTATACTCCTACACAAGACCCGTTACCCCGTAAGGAACACATATACTCTTAACTTCCACGAATATTCTTGTAATGACTGTTACAGCTCAAAGCAGTCCATAACTATGCCTTACAACACGTTTAACCATCTTAGGGACCCTCGTGGATGGTTAAAATTGATATCAACCTATGGATAATTTAGGTCACTTTTGCTACTTCGGGAAATTTTGTGCAAAATTTCCTCTTCGATTTTTTTCTTTTTAAACTATGTTGTACATGGTAATAATGTAAGACATTCAGCTTAGTTTCGGTTCATTTCACCAACAACTTTTATTGCTATTAAGGAATTTATTTGGGTTAAAACAGATGATAAAATCAGGATGGTGGATCTAACCCTTTACCAATGTTGATGTAAAAGATATCAGATATTCCTTATGAAACTACCAACTAATAAACAAAGCACTTTTTTCAATTGGTATCTGAGCTTAGAAGCTAATATTGTTTGTTTAATGATATCAAAATTTTAGTAAATAACTATTTTTCACGAGTTAGATACCGATCAAATATAGCAAAGTGTTATGTTGTGTAATCATAAATATTTTTCTCTTTCTTTTAAACCCTATCCCATTCATATCCTGTGTCTAGTTTCGTTTTTCGTCATTTATAATCTACGTAATTTACGTGAGGACATAATATAATTTTCTTAATACTGTTTTTATCGGTACTTGTTACATACCATAAGAATCGGAAAACTCTGCAGAAACTGAATCCATGCTTGAAAATTCGATACGAGTCAAACGAAAGGAGTTACAGATAGTTTAAGTAGAAACTGTGATGAAAACCAGTTTTATACACTTATTTCAGGATGGCAGAGTCTGTTTGAATACTCCTGTAGTATACATAGCCTTCTTCTGACATTCTTAAATGCTGCTGCATCAAGATAAGGCTCACTAGAAATAGGTATACAGAGGCAGAAAACAATTCAACTCCCACCGCTCGTTCGGTCGGTCGGTCATGACTGGCCGATCAATATCTTCACTACTGACTGTCACCGGTGCCAATGGCTATGGAAGTGATTTATTTTCATTAAAAGAATGTAATGCAGTACTTTTATTGCAGTGTCAAGCTCCATCAAGAGGATATGATAGCTATCAGTAACCCACGTATACTCCTACACAAGACCCGTTACCCCGTAAGGAACACATATACTCTTAACTTCCACGAATATTCTTGTAATGACTGTTACAGCTCAAAGCAGTTCATAACTATGCCTTACAACACGTTTAACCATCTTAGGGACCCTCGTGGATGTGTAAAATTGATCTCAACCTATGGTGTAATTTTGGTCACTTTTGCTACTTCGGGAAATTTTGTGCAAAATTTCCTCTTCGATTTTTTTCTTTTTAAACTATGTTGTACATGGGAATAATGTAAGACATTCAGCTTAGTTTCGGTTCATTTCACCAAACAACTTTTATTGCTATAAGGGAATTTATTTGGGTTAAAACAGATGATAAAATCAGGATGGTGGATCTAACCCTTTACCAATGTTGATGTAAAAGATATCAGATATTCCTTATGAAATTACCAACTAATAAACAAAGCACTTTGTTCAATTGGTATCTGAGCTTAGAAGCTAATATTGTTTGTTTAATGATATCAAAATTTTAGTAAATAACTATTTTTCACGAGTTAGATACCGATCAAATATAGCAAAGTGTTATGTTGTGAAATCATAAATATTTTTCTCCTTCTTTTAAACCCTATCCCATTCATATCCTGCGTCTAGTTTCGTTTTTCGTCATTTATAATCTACGTAATTTACGTGAGGACATAATATAATTTTCTTAATACTGTGTTTATCGGTACTTGTTACATACCATAAGAATCGGAAAACTCTGCAGATCTGAATCCATGCTTGAAAATTCGATACGAGTCAAACGAAAGGAGTTACAGCTAGTTTAAGTAGAAACTGTGATGAAAACCAGTTTTTATACACTTATTTCAGGATGGCAGAGTCTGTTTGAATACTCCTGTAGTATACATAGCCTTCTTCTGACCTTTCTTAAATGCTGCTGCATCAAGATAAGGCTCACTAGAATTAGGTATACAGAGGCAGAAAACAATTCAACTCCCACCGCTCGTTCGGTCGGTCGGTCATGACTGGCCGATCAAAATCTTCACTACTGACTGTCACCGGTGCCAATGGCTATGGAAGTGATTTATTTTCATTAAAAGAATGTAATGCAGTACTTTTATTGCAGTGTCAAGCTCCATCAAGAGGATATGATAGCTATCAGTAACCCACGTATACTCCTACACAAGACCCGTTACCCCGTAAGGAACACATATACTCTT